>SZWC01013669.1:19501-38917 GCA_023375785.1 Penium margaritaceum | reverse complement strand
CCCCCCCCCCCCTCCTCTCTCCTTCTCTATACATTTTCCTTTGTCTATCTCTACCTCGCGATGGATATGGAACATTGATGGCCAAGATTGATAGATTTCGGGTGAGGACACGAGTTTCCTTTGGTCGTAAAAAATGTGACTTCAATGTCAATGTCAAAATCGACATGGAACCCCCCCCACATGTGACACTCTTCCAAAGCATGACGACAACATCTGATAGTACCTCGGTCCAGGACGCTTTACAACCTGCAAATACACATTGAATCTAAAACGCTTGAATGGCGATGCTTGTATGTCATAAAGTAACAGGTAAAAAAAGTGTGAATTGTTTCGTATGCTCTCAACTATTCTCTGTGTATGTGTTTTTCCCTTTCTCGTCATTTTTATGCCTGTCTAACTTTATTGCTCTCACTCTCACTCAGTTTCTCCCTCTCCCTTTCTATTACTCTTTCCCTTTATCTTCCTTTCTCTCTCTCTCTCTCTCTCTCTCTCTCTCTCTCTCTCTCTCCCTCTCTCTCTCTCTCTCTCTCTCTCTCTCTCTTTCTCTCTCTCTCTCTCTCTCTCTCTCTCTCTCTCTCTCTCTCTCTCTCTTTATGAATCTATTAATCTCTCTTTATCATTACATTTTGACGGATGTTGGTTGTCAATCACCGATGTTGGTGGATTTTAGCGGAGGGGGAGGGGACTCCCTCCGGTCCCGGATATAGCGGATTTGATGTCGATATCTCTATTGACATCAACCCCTTTCTTCCCCTCCCCCCCACCCCACCTTCGGCCTCAACCTCGCAGTCGCCCACGTTCGTGCCCCATCCCTGAATCCCTCCATCACACACATATCCTTACTCATCACACCCCAGCCCCCAATCCCTCCCTCCTCCATGGTCGACAATGTTGGTTTGTCGGTCAGACCGTGACCGAGGTCAGATATTTCCGCAAAGCAGTGAACGATTCTTGTTCCATGTCTCCCCACTGCCACTCGTTTTCTTTTCAAGTGAGATCAGAAAGAGACACAGACACAGATAGGGATGTAATCCCATATGAAATGCCGGTTGTAATTGCAGTAGTCGTTGAAATGTTTAATGTCTTGAACGTTGGTTGGCGTAAAACAATCAGCCACTACTGCCACCTTTTTTTTTATCCATGGTGATCCGTCCGATGTTGATGACGTGACCCAGAAACAAGATCGAATGACAACCGAATGTGCGCTTTGAGATTAAAGAAAAAACGTCTCTCTTCGTAAAGCTTTGAGAACTTGTCGAATATGTCCATCGTGCTCCTCCGGGCTGCGGTTGTACACCAGAATGTTGTCGAAGTACACTAGGACAAAATCGTTGAGATGAGGGTAAAAGATGTTCATCATTGCCATGAATGTTGCCGGAGTAATTGTAAGTCCGAACAGTATTACCGTGAACTTGAAGTACCCGTAGCGAGTTCGGAATGCCGTCCTCTTGATGTCGGTGTCTTCCGCTCGAATCTGGTGATAACCGTTGCGTAAGTCGATTTTGGAGATAACTCGAGCCCCTCAGAGTTGGTCGGAATTTTTGTCTTCTTGGGGAAATGGATAGCGGTTCTTGATGGTAGCATTGCTCAACATCCGACAGTCTACGCACATCCGCATCTCACCACTTTTCTATTTTATAAACAGTATTGGTTTGGCGTATGGTGAATTGGAAGGGCGGATGAACCCTTGACCGAGCATCTCGTTGAGCTGCTTTCTCACCTCATCGAGCTGCTTTTTCACCTCAGTCAGCTCGTGATCACTCATCCGATAGGTCCCTCAGACTGAAGGTGTGCTGTCCGGCTTCAGTTTGATGCGATGGCTGATGTCTCATTGAGTTGGTAGGGTCCTCAGGATTTTTTTAAGGAAGACACTCATAAACACTTGGATGGGCGATGCAAACTCTTCGGGTACCATCGCAAACTTTGTTGATGCCGATGAGGCTGATGAGGCTTATGAGGATGACAAGGATAACAAGTCAGCTGCTGCCACCTCCACTTCTTCCATTGGTTCAAGGTATATGAGCCACGCATGAGCTCCTTCTCGCATTCAGTGCTTGGCCATGTTGAGCAATATCAGCTGCATAGGCTGTTGCCTTTTAGCTACCGCGGCTTTTTCTGTTGCCTCCACCTCTGTTGTTTCCTCTGTCGTCTTTTGTCCCATGTGTGGAATTTTTCGTTTGGTACATCGATTTCCATGTGGACCTTGTCGTTGTTCTGGTCGTCCTGTGGATTGTGTCGGTACAGGAAATCTCATCTAAGAATGATTTTGTGGTCACTCACTGGACAAGAACTCCAGACCACCAGATCCCGTGGATCTCTCACTTGTAGCCGTAGTGATTATCGAAATCTCCGTATTTGCAAGCTGTAGTCGAAGGCTTTTCCTTCAATCATCCCTGGTTTGTTCTTCAAATCCAGCTTGCAAACCATGTTGTTGCTTATGAAACAATGAGAAGCTCCTCTATCCAATAGTGTTGGTATGGTTCTCCAACTTTTGCATCCTCGAAATTGAACTCTTAGTTGTATCGCCCGTTGCTTGTCCTCATACCCCTCATCAAACTTCGCCATCTCAGACACCCTTTGGCGATTTAGGTTGTTCAAATGGGGAATCGTTTGGTGCAAATTGCTCCGCGCGGAAAACAGCTACGCCTTTTACTCTTGCCCTTTGTCATTTTCCGACTCATTTTTCTAAGACATCCCCCCCTTTTTGGCCTGCTGCTTGCTCCAACAGCTGTATGCAATGTATCCAACGTTTTCATAGTTTTAGTACATTTGCGTATCTCTCTTGTCGATGGCATCCACTTCCATCGTAGTCGAGGATTCCCCTTACCGGGTTTTCCCATTTCCACGATGGTTTTGGTTCGGAGGTCGCCAGCCGTAGGATTCCTGAATCTGAGTGTTGTAGTCAATGCTGTTGATCCTTTTGCTTCTGCAATCATCCGCTACAAGTCATTTTGAATGCCGAAGATGGCAATTGCTCGCTGGATGTCTTTCTTGAGGCAGTTTTTGTAGTCAAAACAGAGTTCATCAGGGGCGCTGTCTGTACTAATTATGATCTTGCAGGTTCTCCGCGTGTACTCTGCCACACTGGACTGTTGACGGAGTTGCTGGATCTTGTACCATGCGTCACGTTTTTTGTTCAGCGGTCCAAATCGTGCGAGCATTGCGTGTGAGATTTCGTCCCATTCATTTGGTGGCGTCATCACGTTCTGCCACTGCAAGTTGATCTGCTCCAAAAGTAGAATGCGTGCGGTCGACGATATGAGACAAACGTCGTTGACCGTCGATAAGGTCTTGTCAATCTTTTGCTGCCATTGGATGGTCTTTAGATCTGACCACAAACCTAGCGTTGTACCACGAAAAACACGGTTGCAAGGTCAATCGTTTTTTGTCTGTCTGTAACGAGTCGAGTCTCCAGCTCTTGCTCTGAAGTTGTCGTCGGAGTTTGCAGAATGGCATTCTCAGTCCACGTCAGGGGTTTACCACCTTCGCAAGACTGAGGGGCAATCGTCATCAACGACTCACAGCAGGGAGACTCGAATTTTTGAGTCTCCGGTGGGCCATTTTCGTTTTTAACCTTACCCCTAGTTTTGGGATCCAAATCAGGGGTTTTTACCTCGAACTCGTGCATTCGCTCAAGTTTTCCGGTTTTGAAACCCATAGTTTTTCCTAAACAAACTTGAGTTTTGTTTTTTATGCGTCGGCTCGAAATCGTCGAGTGCGAGGCACAATCGGTGATTTTGCGCTGACTTCTCTCATGCGCTTCTCTCATCCTTTTCCTCACCCTCGCTCCCCCTATCCCTCGTCCTTGCTTGCTCGTTTGTGAGGAGGGCGAGGGGGGGGGGGGGGGGGGGGGGGGCGAGGGCACGAGGCCACGAGGCCTCGCCCTCGAGGCCCTCGTGGCCCCTCAGCCGTCGATCGGGCTGAGGCCGCGATCAGCGGCTGGCGGCTGGCCGGCTGGTGGCCGGCCGGTTGCTTGTCCGGCCGCTCGCCATCTAGCCGGCCGGCAACGAGCTGGCCGGCGGCCAGTGAAGTGCTGGCTGCCGGCCAGCCCTTGCTTCTGCGAGGGTTGGTGCGCAACCACCCCTCGCTTCAGCAAGGAGGGAGGGCCAAACCGGCCCTCCCGCTACATTCCTCCCCTCTAATTATGAACCGTCCCGGTTCATGAACAACAAGCACAATTTTCAATCAGTGAGTCATCAACATTGTGAAAGAAAATCAATGATTTCAATCACCAGCTAAACATGAACATGTGCATGTCACTTGGACCTGAGCTGCAGCTTATCGGTCAGCACGGCTAACGTCCTCCCCCCTTTAGGCTGGAGCGTCTGCGCGACAACCATGTTGGGCGTCCCCAACCTCCTATGGTTGCAGTCCATGAATGCCACCTTGTGGGAATGTTGTTCACTTTTCCGCATCTAGGTGGTGCCCCCTGACACGCGTCAATCCGTGCGAGCTGCTGGCTCGCTCCAATACTCACTGACCACCTCTGTGGGCAACCGAGACTCGCGCTCCCATGATTTATGTTCAGGTCCACACCTGGCCTAATGAAGAAGGTATTCCCAGCAACCCCCAACCGGAGAGTACGCTCTCGGTGTTGAAGTAGGCGTAGAAACTTGTATTGGCCATTGGCATCAAGGACTGCCGGTGGTGGCTAAAACGGTTCCCTGAGCAGTGTATGGAGCCAACAAGCTCACATGAAACACTTCATGTATCTTCATACTCAGCAAAAGCAGCAATTAGTATGCCATTGGCCCGATGCGTGCAACGATGGGAAATGGCCCAATTCACTTCAGTAGAAGTTTTCGTGCCCCTGGCGACTTCAATCAAAGAGTCCTAGTGCTAAGCACCACTTTGTCACTGATGTCAAACGAGACCTCACGGTGACTTTTGTCGGTACATGCCTTTTTTCGTTGCTGAGTAACTTGAAGGTGACCCTTCGCCTCCTGTAACAAGGAGTCTATGCGCTTGGCAAAGGCTTGAGCAGAAGGAACCTGTCCTCCTGTACTCCCACTCTTCACCAATGAAGAGGGCACCACTGGATGCCGACCACTGTTCAACACAAACGTTGTGAATTGTGTAGACTCGTTCACTGAGTTATTCACTACAAACTCTGCCGGTGCTAGGAATTTGTCCCAGTCATGCATGGTAGGGTCCACGTACATTCGGAGCATTTGTTCCAGAGTGCGGTTCATGCGCTTTGTTTGTCTGTCAGTTTGAGGGTGAAACGTTGTCGACATTTGTGACTCACTGCCAAAGTACTCGTGCATCTTTTGCCACAAATTAATAGTAAATGTTTGATCTCAATTGGAGATAATGTGCAACGGCAAGCTGTGGTACTTTACGACACCCTCAAAGAAGATGTGAGCGGTCTCCTCTATG
This sequence comes from Penium margaritaceum, assembly GCA_023375785.1. NCBI lineage: Eukaryota > Viridiplantae > Streptophyta > Zygnematophyceae > Desmidiales > Peniaceae > Penium > Penium margaritaceum. The sequence goes on along the minus strand of SZWC01013669.1, from coordinate 33,538 downwards.
TTCACGTTAGTAGTTGTAGGAATGAAGTGTGTCATCTTTGTCAGAAGATCCACAACCACTAGTATTGCATCGTGGCCATGGGCCGTGTCAAGAAGACCAGTATTGAAGTCTATGCTGACGCACTCCCATGGAGTCTCAGGAATGGGAAGCTGTTGGAGGAGTCAAGTAGGCTTCTTGTTACTAGCCTTATTCCGAAGACATGGGTTGCATGTCATGCAATACTTACGGACATCGACACTCTATCCTGGCCACCAATAGTGGACCGAGAGTGCCTGTCTTGTCTTTCGAGGTCTGACATGACTTGCGACCGGCGACCGTGGAACTGGAAGATAATCTTTGCTCGAAGATCTCTCGAGTTTGGCACAATAACTTGTTCTCTGTGGTAGAAGATTCCTGTGGCCTCCATTAAGCCATACTTGTCCAGATTTTGAGAGTCTTGATACCAAAAACCCACACAGTATCCCATCTGGATCATGTTTACAAAAGTGTTGTAATGGATAACTTCTCGTGGTAGTTGCCACAGAGGTGCAGGGGGATCTGGTGATTTCACCATTGTTATTGCAATGACTAGAAAACACCCACCGACCTCGGTGGTTGCTTTAATTCTCACGGGTTGTGGGCTTAGTGGATCAGCCACATTGATGCATCCTGGCTGATATTCCCATGTGAACGAGAATCGACTCAAGTATTCGCTCCAACACGCCTGTCGTCTTCATAGGTTCGGTTGCGTTTGGAAAGATACCAATGGATTATGGTCGGTCATGACCATCACACCCCCTTCAGCACCCTCAACGTAGCAACGCCACATCTTGAAATCGTGTTCTACCGGAAGGAGCTCTTCATCCCTAGTCGTGTACCGCATTTCTGCGAGGATGAGCTTCCAGCTCTCATACGCAATTGGATGACCGTTCTGCATGAGGACGGCTCCGAGTCCTACTACCGACGCATCACATCGAACCTCCCATGGTTGTGATGGATCCGGAAGAGCTAGGACGGGTGATGTAGATATAAGCTCTTTGAGAAAAGCGTTCTCGCAATCAACTGTCCATTCCTAGTGAACTTCTTTTCGTGTCAGCCTGGTTAGCGGTGGTACCAATGTCAAATACCCTCACATAAACCGTCAAAAGTAGTTTGCAAGGCCGATGAAAGACCGAATCTAACCACCATTTTCCGGGCGTGGCCAATCTACAATGGCTTGGACCTTCCGTGGGTGGACAGGGATGCCATCCTTATCGACGATGTGTCCCAGGTATTCGAGCTCATCTTGTGTAAACTTGCACTTGCTCACTTTCGCATAGAACTTCTGTTCCCAAAGGATTGCGAGGACTTTGGGCAGATGTCCTATGTGTTCTTCCATTGACTTGGAGAAAACCAAGATGTCGTCCATGTAGACCAAGAAAAACAGCCCAAGTTGCTTGGCAAACGTTCGGTTCATTTCTCCTTGGAATATTACCGGGGCATTTGTAAGCCCAAAGCATAACAATCAAAACTGATAGTGTCCCATGTGCGTTCAAAACGTGGTTTTGGACACATCATCTTCCGTGATGCGGATTTGATGGTACCCTTGAGAAAAATCCAAGGACAAGAATACTTTTGCCCCTTGGAGTTGGTCAAATAGGTCCTCGATCCGCGGTAAAGGGAATGGATGTTTCATTGTCAGCTTGTTCAACGCCGGGTAATCCACGCACATGCGTAAACCACCATCCTTTTTGTTCAAAAAAAAGGATTGGCTCACCGTACGGCGAGCTACTTGGCTCGTTCCATCCTTTTACAAGGCACTCTTTAACTTGGCATTTGGCCTCTCACCTTTCTGCTGGATTAAGGCGATACATGGGTCCAAACGGAGGAGTCGCCTCCGGCTGCAATGGAATCGTGTGACCCATGTGTCTTTTTGGTGGAAGCCCAGCCGACGGGTCTTGGAACAAATTCGAGAACCCCGCCAATAGAGATTTCATCTCTTGTGGCGTGTCTTCCTTCACGTCGTCCTCCACTTTCTGCAGCCGAGCCAAAAACTATTGACGACCTTGTCGAATATGCCTCATGATATGATCCGTAGACAAGCTGGCATGGACTTTGAGACGGGTCGGCGATGTTTCCGTACTCAGAATCAACATTAAGTGATGCTGTCCTTTTTTATTCAAAGCACACTAGAGCCTTGTTCTTACGGAGCCAGGGATTGCCTGGCACCACGTCAAACTGTTCAAGAATGTTGAGTACCTTCTACGTAACACTCTTTGTGTATCCTTGAATACAAGTTTTTGCTTTTCAAGTACCGATCACGGATACCGTACGGTTTTCACCGACGACAACTGTGCCATTCAATGGCTCGTACTTTAGGCCAACCTGTCGGGTAAAGCCAAGGCTAGCAAAGGAGTCATCTTCTCCAGTGTCAGCAAGTACGTTTACGTGAGCACCAACTAGGTGTCCTTTGAACTGCATCGTCATGTTGCCTCCACTCTTCTGAGTGAACAGGCTCGACGATGGTAAGCTGAGTTTGTGATGAACACAGAATCTGGACGGAGGACGCCACAGCTCCCATGATTCAACTGCTCTAGTCCACATCTTGTGGGCACGTGTGAATTCTACTAGCACTTTCCAGTCCTTAAACTTCACTGGGTCGAAGTCATCGACTAAAGGTACCGCAAACATGATTGAACTCATGGCTTTGAGGGCGTTTGCTTCAATTTCGTGTTACAAAATTCTTGCACAGTGGTCGGTGTCGCCACCACTAAGCAAGTTCGGTCATGCATCTTGTCTGGTGATGCAAGATTTAGTGGGCAATGTCGATCAGCAAGTGCAAAACGAGGTTCAATGAGGGGAGAAAACAACGGAGAAATTTCAACTCGTCAAAAACTCAAATTGTTTAACGTCCTCGTCTGAAAACATGAACCCACACTCGTGATCCAGTTTTACCCTTGAGTGGTCCCCACTAACTTCACTTAGGGGTGGAGAAAACCCGCCCCACGGCCTTGTCCATTACCACGGCCGGGCCCATTGCCATGACTGCGACCCTGTCCACGGCCTTGCACGCGGCTTCCTGCTGCAGCCTCCGCACGATGTGCCTTGCGTGCGGCTAACGCCGTGACCTCTTGTCCACCACCACCAGCCTCAGGACATTGAGCCCTGAAGTGTCCGGGCTGCATGCAGTTGTGGCACAGTCCCTTGCGGAAGGCCATGTTATGACGCTCGCGCACCACTTGCAGCTCATCATTGTCGCAGCCACGCTTGTGGTTGGGGGGCTTGATCCCACCAGCCTTCTTGGCTGAGGGGTTTGCCAACTACTTGCCCTTGACCCCGCCTCCCTGCCCGGATATCCCACTAGTCCCTGCAGCCTCCATGCGTGCATTGGGGTCTTGCTGTGCATGTGCGTTTGGCCGTACATCTGAGTAGTGCTTCAGGTTTGCCGAATACACTTCGCTCATGTAATCTTGAAACGCCCCCTAGCTTCTCCAAGCTTGGCCTGTTGTAGTCGTGGTGGTCTTGTCCTTGAGCTTCTTGATGGCAAGACCATCACGTAAGTACTCCAATAGCAAGAAATCTGGGTACTTGAAGGTCAGGGTACCGTCGCTCTTGGTGAAGCTTTTGGCTTCCTCCATAAGTGCGGTAAACTCGCTCAAGTAGGCCTCAAGCGAGTTACCCAAGTGCCTAAAGTCCTTGACCTTGTGGAAGGTACGCTGTGCTTCCTCACGCTCGGTAAACTTCTTACGCATGATTGCACAGAAGGCTTCTCACGGCATGGGCTGCCACTCGAGGTGAGGCCTCTACGCACTCCACTCCTTGACCACGTACTTGAAGAGCTTGTCTTCAAGCCGAGTCGTGGGAAGATCGCCCCACTGACTAAGTGGAGCGTTGTGGATGCATAGGACGTGCTCCATGCGGTTGAGCCAGTCGGTCAGCTTCACGCCCTTCCGTAAGATCTCCACATGGTGGAGGAGGGACGTGTTCATGACCGGCCTCGATGTCATCGAGGTAGGCAAGTCGTTGCTGCAACCGTCAATGGCATCTGCAGCTACAGCGTGCTACGTTTAATGCTACATCTGCACATGGTTACGCTCTGCAATGCCTTGTCGAGGTCGTTACATCGGTGGCTTGCCTCATGGGCAGCCAGGCGCTGCAGCTGGCGATCACGGTCAAGGTCCATGATGCTCTGTCCGACGTGGGCCAGCAGGTTGGCGAACGCGAACTCAAGCTCAGATGTCAACAAAGCATCGACGATAGCCTCTAGGACCTCGCGTTGTACGTGTACCTTTACCCACTGCAGGAGGGTACGGTTCGCGTACACGCCTCCAAGGAGTCCCACCTTTCCGATGAGACTGTCTTCAGCGACGATACTCGAGTGGGCGCTGCCCTGCCCCAGTGCAGTCACATCGTAGGAAAGGGGATCCGCCCCCACACCTCCGAGTGGTACCGTACCTCCACTATCAGTGGTGATCTTGAGTCAACCCGCCACTTCAAAAGCAAACCTTGCAAGCCTGTGGCGGTCATCGCGAACTGCCTCCGCGGCATCGTCGTCCAGCTCGTTCTCCCGAGAACTTCCCACGTGGCTACTTTTGGCGCCCTTGCTGCTCTCGGCAGTCTCGCTGCCGTTGGCAACTTCAGGCGATGTGGCGAGTACCTTGGCCTTCTTGAGCAATTGGCTCAAGTTTGCCGCACGATGATGGCGATGATCGCGATCCTCGTCGCCTTCGCCATCGTCAGCGTCGTGCTCTTTGTAGGGGTCCCCCTTCGGGAGATCGTCCTCCATCTCGTCATCTGTCACATGGGGGTCACCCACGTGCGTGTCGACATTCTCGTCAAGCAGTTTTGTGGCCTCCGCACACTTCTTGGTATCGCCGAGGTTGGCGTTGGTTGCCTTTGGCGGTACGGTTGCCTTTGGATTGGAAACCGTGCTCACGGCGGCGGCTCCCAAAACTTCGAGTCTGCCGAGAGCTTGTGGTGAGGCCGTCACCACCTTGCCTTCGTTGGTCTTCGACAGTCCGGCACTTGCCATCTCGTCGCCTGTGTAACTAGCACGTGAAGACCGTTGTGAGGATCACCCCACAACTTTGAGGAGGAATCGCCTCTTAAGATCTTTCTCTCACAATCGGTGAGGTAATTACAATTTAAACTTCTGTTTTCCTAGGCCGCCACATCGGCACAAGGTCGTGGGTTTTGAAACTAGTCTTCTAAGCAATGACTCACAATCATTGGCAAGAACTAGTACCTAGGAAGATAGAAGATTACAAGACAAGGGAATGAGGAAGAACGTGAGCGTCGCTTATAAAATAAGAGCAAAGAGTGACAAGAGGAATCCTAACAATTCCTACCAAGTCTTCCACTCTCTCTTCCAACCTCTTCTCTTCTCGGGTCTTCTCTTCATGCTTCTTGGTATCTCTCGTGTTCTTGGGTTGCGTCTCCCTTGAGCTGACGGCGTGGGCAAGCCGTAAAAAATCTTCAAGGTATCACCCTCCTTTTTAGGGTGCTCTCAAGCCATGAGAGTCCCTAAGCTTGGGAAGAGGCGCTATCCCAATTTCTTGGATGAAGGAGTTTTGAAGGAGCTTTGAAAATGGGGAGGATATTGTGGTTTTAGAGGGTGAGGACTCCCCACCCCGCCCCACAAAGATCCTCCTATTCCTCTGGAAGTAAGGAGAGGCTGGAAGGAAGTGGCTCCAGCAAGTGGAGATTTTTCCAGCTCTCCAACGCACTTTACGATGCTTCAATCCGTGAAGTATGGTTGCTGTAGTCCCTTCTGGCGTTTCTGCTGCTGCTTGCAGCTATTGGCGGAGTTTTACATATGACGTAGCTGCCCTTTCCGTTGAACCCTTCACCGCGAGGGTCGTCTGGCTCTGATACCACTATAACGTGTTGAGTCTCCAGCTCCTACTCTGAAGTCGTCGTCGGAGTTTGCAGAATGGCATTCTCAGTCTGCGTCAGAGGTTTACCCCCTTCGCAGGACTGAGGGGCAATCGTCATCAATGACCCAGAGCAGGGAGACTCAAATACTTCGAGTCTCCAAAGCCCATTTCCGTTTTTAACCTTACCCCTTGTTTTGGGACCCAAACCGGGGGTTTTCACCTTGAACTTGTGCATTCGCACAAGTTTTCCGGTTTCGAAATCCATAACTTGTCCTAAACAAACTTGAGTTTTGTTTTTGACGCGTTGGCGCAAAATCGTCGCGTGCGAGGCTCGATCAGCGATTTTGCGCCGACTTCTCTCATACGCTTCTCTCATCCTCGCCCTCACCATCGCTTCCCCTATCCCTGGTCCTCACTTGATCATTTGCAAGGAGGGCGAGGGGGGGAGGGGGAGGGCACGAGGCCACGAGGCCTCTTCCTCGAGGCCCTCGTGGACCCTCAGCCGCCGATCGTTCTGAGGCCGCGATCGGCGGCTGGCGGCTGGCCGGCTGGTGGCTTGCCGTAAGGCTGTACACGGATCCTATCCGCGGATCTTGAGGTGGATCCGGATCCTCGGGACGGATCCTAGACCTGGATCCGGATCCGCGGTGACGGACCCATGGATTCGCGGATCCATAGATCCACGGATCCGGGACCCAGATTCACGGTTCCCGTGTACCGGATTGACCATGATGTACATGGATTGAAATGATTCCTACCCAGGGCACGCACGCTCGACTCCTCCCTGCGAGGAGTCACACATGCCCGGAGCACACATGATTACTCCCAGGGAGGAGTCTAGCGCAACAAGCTATTCTTGGAGTACTCGCAAACCCTATGTTTGGAGGGTTTGCAAGTCCTCCCATGACACCCTACTGTGCTGTCATTGGGGCACAAACAATGGGCTGCTCAATTCTCACTCCGGGTTTCTGACACTGATGATCCATGCTATTGGATTGTCTGTGCCTGTCAGTCAACAACCATTGAGACCGGCCCTCATGTGTGGGTCGGTCGTGTGCGTCGGACGTGGACCACCAGAACTTCTTGCCCAAAGTTCTAGTGGTCCACGTCCGACGCACAGTTATGCTCCGCTCAAGTGAGGGTGTCAAGCGCAGTGCGCGGGCATGACTTTTCAAATTGGAATGGGCGAGTTTCTCGGATGTGTGACAGACTTGAGCAGGACCTCTCAGAGGTTTTTCCTCCCCCCCCCTCCCCCTCCCCCCGCCCCCAGGATCTAGTTAGGATCCGTAAATTCAAACCGGATCCAAGATCCTAGATCCGGATTTGCGAATCCGGATCTGGATCTGGTATCCGTTGATAACTAACACGGATCCTAGGATCCGTGTGCAGCCTTAGCCGGCCGGTCGCTTGGCCGGCCGTCCAGCCGGCCGGCAGCGAGCTGGCCGGCGGCCAGCAAAGTGCTGGCTGCCGGCCAGCCCTCGCTGACGCGAGGGTTGGTGCGCAACCACCCCTCGCTTTAGCGAGGAGGGAGGGCCGAACCGGCCCTCCTGCTACACCGACATTGATCCCAGTAGTGGTGATGTACACCTCCAAACTCGTCACCCACATCCAAACCGTTGGTCCCTTAGAGTTTGCACGATCAAAGGGTTCTGGTGGAGCAGTAAGAATTCTAGGTTGGCTCGAGGGTTGAGAATTTTCTTTCGACGGGTATCTTGAGACATTTAAAATTGGTGGTAAGTGTACTTCGATGAAAAGTGTCCAAATGATCGACCACATATATGCAAGTGTCGAGTGACGAATGAGGCATAGTCGGGGTCGTTGGGTTGATTGTCGAGCGATGCGTGTGGAGTCGCGTCTAGAGTGATTGGATCCAAAAAGGTCCACTGAGAAATCGAGGGTCTTTGAGAATTGACGATGAAGATGCAAGATGCATCCTTATAAATCTGGATTCGTCTTAGTACGTCAAGAAGTCGACCAAAAGATCATGATACTTCTGTCGTAGATTCGAGAGAGTGGTCGAAGTTGTCAGGAGGTTCAGGAAGATTCACTGGGGGCGAGGAAAATTGGCCAGTTTGCCCTCGACTGTCAAAGTGAATATTGAGGTCTTGCAATGCAGTTTGTTGTTTGTGTAGTGACAAAAATGCCCACTTGGAAACATTAGGGACTTGTGTACGTCTGGTACGTAACACACAATGGATATTGAACACCAACACTCTCATACCAAATGTAGCAAACAGATGGGATCCTTGGTCCATTGGGGAAAAACTAGAGTACTCAAGGGTCTCCGACCCTCAATTTATCCCAACTGCTGCACCACAGGTGAGGACCAATTCAAACCACATGGCACACCTTCCCCTAAAGGCGCACATGCTATGTTTGCTTTGGGACAAGCCGAAGGGTTGAACCCGGCCCTCCTAGGAAAATTTTGTTTGGGGAAGGTTATGATGCTTTTACCATTATTGTGAGTACAGATGAGAGTTTTAGGCCAAAACAAGAATAACTCATCAGAAAACTGCATACGTCAACTCAGCAAAATAAATGATCTCCAAATGATTCAAGGCACCCTTGGGTGTTCTTTCCGTGCATGCCAGTGAAGGTGGAAGAAAAAAACCATATATGCTGATCAATATCAGAAGAATGAAAGGCTATAAGCTTTGGGGTGGGCGATGACAATAGTTGTGCCCAACGTTATTGCCATGTGAGATGGAATAGTGTACATCAAATGACTTACCAAGCTGCATTGGAAGAGAGTGGCTCGATGGGGTCAGAAACAATTTCCATAAGATCAAAAGGGCAATTATGGAAAAACTAGCAAGGTATGAATTGAAGGCGTTGGGCAAAGGAATTGAGTCGTGGACAAGGGAAGAAGTAGTGCTGAATGGCTTCATGCTCTCCACAGAGAGGATATGGGGCACGTCCTTTGCTGTTCATAGAGCAGGTACGGTTGGCAACTGGAATGGATCATTGCATGATAGTCAACATTGTGTTTTGAATGTAAATGTCTAGGAGGAGGTGCTCGAGCTTTTGGCAAAGTGACTGCCAATGAAAATCTTTGAAAGGGTACATCTCCTCCCATCCGCCTTGATACGGTAAGAATTTCTCGCCTCTCCCTTCTATCAAACCTCTCACTCCATCGAGTGAGAGGTTTAATAGAAGGGAGAGGCGAGAAATTCTTCATGAGAGAACGGGGAGGGGAGGGTAACCAAAAAGAGGGGGTTTACGGTCAAACATGGAGGCGCATGGGTGAATGGTTATCGTTTACTAAGACAAGTATGAGAGTTTTTTTGTGCAACATTTTGGCATGCCGTCATGGGTATGGTATGAGCTTGAGGGGAGGAAGCACTCACAAAGCACGGTGATGTATAGACCCATGTTGGGCGGGGTAGAAAACATGAAAGAGGGAAGGAGTCAATGACGGTCAAAATGATCTGTTGATGGGTATGGGAGAAGGAGGACAAAGGTTTAGAGAAGATGGAGCCAAGGGTGGTTTCCTCAGTACGTAGGAATCATTTTCATGGAGGGATTTGAAAGAAGATGGATTTGATATTTGAAAGAAAATAGTTGTATGTAAAAAGGACTCATGTTCGAGTTATTCACAAGAGGGACATGGGGGGGGGGGGGGAAGTTGAATCTGAGGCAAGGAATCACTTAAAAACAAATCTTTGTGTTGGATGGATCCATGGGATGTTGAGGAGAACGAGGAAGGGGTGGAAGAGAACGAAGTGTCCTTGTTTGGGAAAGCTTTGATTAAACAAGGTTGTATGTTCTCGTTACGGTCAAAGGGGAACGAGTGTTACTTCATTACTTGGACAACCTTGAGTTGAGATGGCCAAAAAACTCCGAGGCCGTCCTAAGACGTGGGAGCACACGTGGTTGCGGGTGAGTACAACCAGAATCCGCTAGAGAATTTTTAACTGTAGTGGTTTAAGGAGAGGAAAGCTAAGACGGTGAGTGTTGATGTGGTGAAGGTGCTTCCTCGAGGAGTGTACATACACAAGTAAAACAATGTTTTGATTTCATTTAGGATTTCATGGCAACAATCTTCGTTCACACTGGGATCAGAGACGACGTTGATTGCCTATGGCAATCGTATAACTTGGTCATGGACATAAAAATCTCCCTAAAGTGAAGTCTCCCATGAATGACTCCTTTCACTAGTAGGCCCCAACCGCAGTCGGGGTGCAGATTCTGTTTTTGCTAGAGGGCAACCCAAGAGGGAGGATGGAGGATATTATTCTATTCATCCATTTTGTCAGCAATTGAATTGGCTTGACTTCGTACAATTTTCTCGTCAAGTCAATCCTTAAACTCTTCTTTCACCATCCAAGTGAAAAATTTTGGTTTTTGACATTGTTACAGACGGAGAAGTAGTAGAAAGAATATATTCGCGCGTTCGAGGGCATTAAACTGTCCTAGATTCCTCTCATCTGATGGCATGGACAACACGTTTATAAAAACGTGCTTTCCATGCCACCGGACAAAGGTTGCACTAGACGAAGGTGAAAGGGACAGCGTCGCTTTTCTTTGATTCCAAGTACGGAATTGTCACCAACCCGAATAAGTCCATTCTACCTTGTTTGCGATATAGGTGAAGAAACACATTTCACAAGGTTGTCATTGCGTCTTGGCTTAGCTGGAGAAAGTGGAGCTAGACATATTGGAAGACATGCCACAAGAGATAAAATGTCTATTGGAGAAGTTCTTGGATGTATTCCAAGAACCACCGGTTGGACTTATGACTAAACAACACATGGGCCACACAATTCCGCTACAACTTGAGGGGACTCCTCCGTTCAGTCCCATGTATAACCTTAGTGTGGTCGAAAGGCAAGAGGCCAAATGCCAAATCAAATAGTACATCAAAAGGGGTGGATCAAGCCATATAGCTTGTCGTATGGCGCATCAATCCTATTTGTGAACAAAAAGAACAGTGGTTAAGGAATGTGTGTGGACTACCAGTTGTTGAACAGGCTGAGTAAAAAATCAATGCCCTGTAGTGTGGATTGAGGACTTTTTGACCAACTCCAAGGGGAAACCTATTCTTGTCCCTGGAATTGTCTTAAGGGTACCTTGAAATCCGCATCACGAAAGATGAGATGCCCAAAACAGCGTTCTGAACGTACACGGGACACTACTAGTTCCGAGTTCTATGCTTTGGGCTAACGAACATCCCGATAGCTTTCCAAATACATGAACCAAAAATTCACCAAGCAACTCGTTCAGTTTGTCTTGGATTTCCTAGACGACATCCTAGTTTTATCCAAATCAATCAAAGATCACATAGAACATTTACGCGAATTCCTCGTAATTCTTTGAGAACAGAAGTTCTAGGTGGAAATGAGGAAGTGCAGGTTTGCACAACATGAGCTCGAATACCTTGGACATGTAGTCGGCAAGGACGGTATCCATGACGACCCACAAAAGGTCAAAGTTGTGGTGGATTGGCCACGCCTAGAAAACGTGGGGCAAGTTCGGTCTTTCCTTGGGCTTGCAAACTACTTTTGACAGTTTATGCAATGGTATTGGACCCTGGAAGCATTGCTAAGCAGGCTCACACAAAAGATGTGCATTGGGGATGATCCTTTCATTGCAAGAACACTTTTTTGAAAGTCAAAGAGCTTCTATCCGCAGATCCGGTCTTTGCTGCTCCGGATCCATCCCAACAGTGGGATGATCGATGTGATGTGTTGGTAGTAGGACTTGATGAAGTCCTCATGCGGAATGGACACCCAATTGCATAGCCACTTAGACACGGTACACGACTGGGGATTGAGAGCTTCTCAAGGTGGTACACAGTTTCAACATGTGGCATTGCTACCTCGGGGATGCTGAAGGGGGTATGACAGTCAGGCCGACCATAACCCACTGGTGTTTTCCCAAACGCAACCAAACCTGCCAAGGATACAGGCACATTGGAGCGAATACCTCAGACAATTATCGTTCACATGGGATTATTGGCCAGGAAACATCAACGTGGCCAATCCACAAGGCCAAAAGCCAGTGGAAAATAAAGGAACCACTATAGTCGGTGGGTATTTGATGGCTCTTGCAACATCAACAATGTGAACACTAGATCCCCTTACACCTTTACGGAACCACCTTGAGAGATCATCCACTACAACGGTTATTTAAACATGATTTTTAGTTTCAATAATCTCAAAAGAAGTACAAGTACGGATTGGTGGAGGCCGTAAGAATCTTCTATCATGGAGAAAAACTTGTTGTGCTAGACTCGAGAGACCTTTGAGCAAAGATTATCTCCCAGCTACATGACCCGCCTGTTGCACGTCACATGGGATCTCAAAAGACCGAACAAGCACTCTCGGACCACTATTTTTGGCAAGGATGAAAGTTCAATATCCGCAAGTATTGCATGACATGTGACCCATGTCTTCAAAACAAAACTTGTATCAAAAAGCCATTGCACTCCTTCAGCAGCTTCCTATCCTGGTCTTTCAGACATGGCATATGGCCACGATGGTAATTGTGGGTCTTCGAAAGAAGATGACAAATTTTATTCCTACAACCACTGATATGAATGTCAAGGAGATCGCTCGTCCCTTCTTGGAGGGTTTTGTAAAGTACCATGACTTTCCGTTGCGCATCATTTCCGATTGAGATAGAAGAATTGCTCGTAAGTTCCAGCAAAAGATGCACAAGTACCTCTGCAACGACTCACAAATGTCAAAAGCGTTCAAGCCTAAAACCAACAAAAAACGGAATGCATGAACCACACTCTAGAGCAGATGCTCCGCCTATACGTGGACCATGCCATGAATGACTCGGAGAAATTCTTAGCACCTACAAAGTTTGCGGTGAACAACTTAGTGAACAAGTCTACATAGTTCACACCAATCGTGTTCAACAGTGATCGGCGTCCAGTATTGTTGTCTTCATTGGTGAAGAGTGGGAGTACAAGAGAACAGATTGCATTTGCTCAAGCCTTTGCTGAGTGCATAGAATCCTTATTACAGGAGGCAAAGGCTCACCTTCAAGTTGTTCGGCAATGACAAAAGACATATGCCGACAAAAGTTGCTGTGAGGTCTTGTTTGACATCGATGAGAAAGCAATTCACTAAGAACCTTCGGTTGAAGTCGCCAAGAGCGTGAAAATGTCTACGGAAGTGGATTAGGTTGTTTCTCATCGTTGCACGTATTGGGCCAGTGGTATACCAATTGCTGCTTTCGTCAAGTATAAAGATACATTATGTGTTTCATGTGAGCCTGTTGGCTTCGTACACGATAGAGGGAACAGTTCAGCCACCACCGGCAGTCCTTGCTGCCGACGGTCAATGTGAGGTTCTTTGCCTATCCAGCACCGTGAGCATGCACCCGGGTCACAAGTTGTTAGGGAATACTCCATTCATTGAGGTGGATGTGGATCTGAACATAAATCATGGGATCTTGAATCACGGTTGCCCACAAGAGTGGTCAATGACTGATGGAGTGAGCTAGAAGCTTGCATAGATTGACGCGTGACAGGAGGTACCACCTAAACGCGGCAATAGTGAACAACATTTCTTCTGGGTAGTATTCATGAACAGTGACCATAGGAGATCGTGGATCCCCAACATGGTTGTCGTACGGACGCTCCAGCCTAAAGCGGGGAAGCCGCCAACCGTTCTGACCGACAAGTTGCAGCTCAGGTCCAAGTGCCATGCACGTGTTCATGTTTAGCTGGTGATTGAAGTTATCAATTTGCTTTCACAATGTTCAGAGCTCATAATCCAGCATTTTCACTTGTTCATGACCGGGATGGTTCATAATGAGTGGGGAGGGGTGTAGCACTAGGGCCGGTTCTGCCCTCCCATCTCGCGATAGCAAGGGGGGTGGCTCGCAGCCACCCCTCGCTATTGCAAGAGTTGGCCGGTGGCTAGCCACCCGCTGGCTACCTTTCGACCAGCCATTGGCCGACTGGATGGCCGGCGGCTGGTCAAGTGACTGGCCGGCCATGCGCCGGTGAGCCTCCAGCCGCCGATCGAGCTAGTGGCTTGATCGGCAACCATGAGGCCGCAAAACCTCGATGGCCAAGGCTTATGGCCTCGGACCCTCGTCCTCGCCCTCTCCTTCTCGCTTCCTTGAATGAGCAAAGCAAGGGGGGGGGAGAGAGAGAGGGAGAGAGAGAGAGAGAGAGAGAGAGAGAGAGAGAGAGAGAGAGAGAGAGAGAGAGAGAGAGAGAGAGAGAGAGAGAGAGAGAGAGAGA
>SZWC01013669.1:4957-18216 GCA_023375785.1 Penium margaritaceum | reverse complement strand
CCGGATCCAGGTTCCTGGATCCGGTTTGTATTCACGGATCCTAACCGGATCCTGAGGGGGGGGGAGGGGGAGGAAAAAAATGCGAGAGGTCCTCCTCAAATCTGTCGCGGATCCGAGAAACTCACTCATTGAAATTCAAACAGCCATGCCCGCGTGCCGCGCTTGACATCTACACTTGAGCAGCGCAGGACCGTGCGTCGGACGTGGACCACTAGAACTGCGGGCGCGAAGTTCTGGTGGTCCACGTCCGACGCACGGAGCCCATCTTCAATGGTCATTGCCTGACAGGCCAGACAATCCAACGGCGTGGGCCAACTATGTCAGAATTCGGGTACTCCCAGACAAGCGTGCTACGCTGGGCTCCTCCCCGGGAGGAGTCATTCGTGCTGCGGGTGCGCGTGGCTCCTCTTAGGGAGGAGTCGAGCGTGCCCTATGTAGAATTTTGTTTTTTCCATGTAGATCAGGCTGGATCCGGTATAGTGGAACCGTGGATCCAGGTCCTGGATCCGTGAATCCATGGATCCGCGAATCTATGGATCCGGAACCCCGGTTCCGGATCCAGGTCCAGGATCTGTCCCACGGATCCGGATCCACGTCAAGATCCGCGGATAGGATCCGTGTGCAGCCTTACGCACCATATGCGGGTGAGCTACTGTTCTATTATGAGCCCATGGAGGAGGAGGAGGAGGAGGACATATTGGTGTAGATTAATTGTTTGCTGACCATGTTGTAATGGAAAGTTCAAATCCATTGTTTCAAGATTCTGTTCTTTGAAGTCCGAAGTTGATTGTGGAACATGACAAATGATTGACTGTGAACGTGTCACTCGCAGTTAGCAAGCGTAACTTGAACTTACACAGTTTTGAAAAACCGACACATCGTAAAAAGGATTTTCTTACTCTGTTAGTGTCAGAAATCCTGTGCAACATAGTAGGAAAGTAGTGTAGGTAGTGGCGACTAGCCAACATGCACTCGCCACCATGAAAGCTCAACAGACACAGCAGCCATGGCGACGGGTGGGGTGAGAAGTTGGTTGAAAAAGTACTAGGTACTTTTAAAGAGACAAGTTACAAGAGTAAGTGACCAGCGAGCTCTTAGCCGCGGTTGACTGGGCCACCCTCTCGAACAGCTCGACGTGGGGCCCAGCCGCCACCCCGGGGTCGAACCGAACCGGTCGGCTAAAACGCCGCTGTGGTCTCTCACACCTCAGAGCGACTGAGCATGTGGCCCCGTAGGATAAGCAACCCGGGAAAGAACTAGAAATCTAGCACATCATGCATAGTACATGAAACCAGAACCCACACCGACCACGAGTGTATATGGAGTATGCATCTCTCAGTTTATCTCCCATGTTTCAGCCATCCCGTGGCTCATCACCAAGTATTGAGAGCAGTGAGAGACTCTCTCTGGCAGAGCTGAGCATGATTGATCCCACCAATCTTGCAGCCGGTAACGACGCCACTGATGCATGGCTCCATAGCTTCAGTTCTGCTCAGTCACCTGCAGGAGTGGTGTGTGTGTGAATGGAAGGAGTCAAGTGGTCACTTGCTTGTCTGACAGACAAATAGGCCACACACCACACAAGGAGCACAGTACAAGGGAAGGAAAAGAGAGTGTTAATTCAGCCAGGAGCATTGCGTGCACGCAACAAGCCAACTGCATGCACAACTGGTTTGAAAATCCCACTGCTGAGAGCTTTGGTAAGGAAGTCTGCACGCTGCTGACGCGTGTCGACCCAGACAACTTGAACGTCTCCTGTGGCAATGCGTTCGTGTACAAAGTGATTCTCAATGTTGATATGCTTTGTGCGTGAATGATGCATGCCATCGTGTTCAGCAATCGCCTTGGTGCTTTGATTGTCGCAAGGCAATGTGATGCAGCGGGTGGGTACGCAAAGCTACTGAAGCAAGAGAGAAAGCCAGACACTCTCACACATACCTCTGCCAAGGGCGACATACTCAGCCGCACTAAAGTTGTGCGCACCATAACCCTACTGTTCGCTTTTCCATGAGATAGCGGTCCCACCCACAAGAACGATATAGCCAGTATGGCTACGTGTGTCTGCATCATGAGCCCGGTCATTGTCAGTCTATCCATCTAACACCACTCAAGGTTGTGACCTATAGGACAGTCCTACACGCGTAGTGGACAGTGCATGAGGAACGACACGCAATGCAGCCTCGAGATACCTCTGATGGGGCTTCTGGGAGAAGTGAGCAAGGAAGTTGACCGGAAAGGCCACGTCTGCTCGGGTGGTAGTGGCAAGGTACATCAGAGATCCGATCACACTGAGGTAATCGGTGACCTCAACAGTCTCCCCCAGCTGAGTCATGTCGTGCAACTTCAGCAGGCGCTACCCAGCTGGTGTCATAGGTGTCGACGCAGTGGGAGTGTCAGCGAGCATGGAGAAGAAGCGCTCCCCCAGGCTACGAATGTAGGCAACCTGGTGTACGTGCAGTGTCCGGCTCTGGCGGTCACGTTCAAGCTCCATGCCCAGAAACACCCGAGCTGGACTCAAGTCCTTCATCTTGTAAGTTTACTGCAAGAGGGTTTTGACTGACTGCACAGCGGTGGAGCTAGGTGATGCAATGAGGAGATCATCCACGTTGACCAAGAGGGCTACGAGGGACTACGAGGGTGCACTCAGAATAAGCGCAGGGCCGACAGTGCAGCGACGGTAGCCACCCTTCTCAAGGGTGGCCGAAATCTTCAAGTTCCAGCAGCGTCGGCACCGCTTGAGCCCATAGAGGGCTTTACGCAGCCGCCAGACCTTGTTGGTGCCATCCGTTAAGTCTGGGGGCTGAACCATGTAGATCTCCTCGTCAAGGCGTCCATGCAAGAATGCATTATTGATGTCAATCTGCTCCAATTCCCAATCATTCTGGGCGACAAGGCAAAAAAGAGCTTGAGCGGTGGTGTAACGTCCTACAGGGGAAAATGTCTCATCAAATTCCACAATAGGAATTTGGGAGAATTCCTTGGCGGTGAGTCATGCATTGTACCTGTCAATTGTAGCATGAGGCTTCACCTTGAGCCGAAGTACCCAACTGGATGAAACTGTCTTGCAACCTGCTGGGAGATCAACAAGTTCAAAGACGGCATGCTCGGTCAATGCTGTGAGATACTCCTGCATAGCCTTTTCCCAGAGGTCAGCATCAGCTACCTCTCTTGCCTGGCACACAGTGGTCGGCCGTGTAGGGAGCAATGGAAGGTCGTTGGCTGCAAAGCACGTGGCGACATAGCCAGCGATTGAGGCATCTAAAGCACTGTAAAACTCATGAGCAACAAGTGCATAGCCCACTCTGGAGTTAGGGTGGACCACGCTTACAGCAAATCCCAGTGCATCAAGGCCAGTGGGTCGGGCAGTAGAGCCAGCTGCCGCAGGGGGTACACTAGAGCAGATACGGTGGTGAGAGGACTGTGTGATAGGGCACTATAGAAGTGAATGGAGTTGTCCTTCACGAGTGTAGGGCTCAGATACAGCTGGAGGCACATCCATGACTTGCGGAGTGACAATCACACCAGAGACAGCAGTCGACTGTTGAACAAGATGAGGAGGAGGCTCGGCGACAGCGTGTGGTGGTGACTGTGTCAGAGTGTCAGCAAACAGTGGTGGACCACTGGGAGGGTCTGACAGAGACTAAGAGGATGAAGAAGGGGAAGACTCTATGGAAGGAGTGCATGAGGATGCAGTCGGAGTGCTGAGGAGTGTGTTAGGATTTGGCATGTCAGATGCATGTCAAGGAGAATTGTGAAGGGAAGGAGCCGAGTCAACAAGGGGTACCCCCGCGCAACCGGAGGATGGAAGAGACCCACCCTCCCGGACTGAGTTTGCTGTAACAAAGATCCTCTGGGTGCCAGACGGCAGCCCCAGACGCAAGCCAGGCGCAGATCCGCACGCCGGCCAAACCAATGCTCAAACGGCGTGACATGACGTGGGAGGGGACCGTGCAGAACACGGTTCCAGACCCACGTCATGTAGGACATGGCTTCAAAGGAAAACAAGGGAGGAAGATCAGAGGCACTGAGAAGGGTACGCACACCGTCGGCAAGTGTTTGGTTCCAGCGCTCAAACACACAGTTTTTCTGTGGTGTGTAGGGAGCGGTGGTTTTAGCGGCCACACCACGAGAGGAGAGAAAACAAGAGGTATGACCAATGAATTTAGCCCCACAATCGCAACGAAAGACACGAATACGTGGACCATAGGCGACCTCTGCCTGTGGAAGCCAGGATTCAAGAGTGGAGCAAACGTCACTCTATTGTTTGAGTGCAAAGACCCAACGCATGCGGGAAAATTCATCTGTGAGACAAAGAACGTAACGGCCGACACCTCCAGGAGAGTCATGAGGGAGGGGGCCGATGACATCAGCATTCAGCAGGTCAAGAGGATGAGAAGTGCGGGATTCAGAGGTGGAGAAAGGAGACCGGTGCATTTTACCTTGAGCACAGTCCAGACAGTAAGGGGGACAAGGAGCACGGAAAACAGTAGCATCAAGGCCATCTGTGAGAAGCACACAAATAAGACTGTCGATGGTAGCAGTGTGGATGTGGCACATGCGGCGATGCAGCAACTGTGCATGAGTAGGTGTGAGAGATTGTGCAGCATGCACATGTGCAGTGTTGGAAATTCTGTTCCAACGTGGCTCTGGCCGTCTAGCATTTGCACGGCATGTTTGGGCAAGTTCGGAGATGAAGCGTGAGCGTTCTGGTCGCCTCACGCTATGTGGGAGAGGATTTGAGACAATCATTTTTTCGAAGAGGATAACGTCATTTTGCGTTATATTTTGTACATGGACATGATTAGAACATTTATAGGGCTAGTCATGAGATCTCCAACGCACCAAAGCGTGTGCGATTTGGCCAAGCGTAGCCTAAGTTATGCTTGCCGAAGCGCAGGTCTCACCCACCACAGAAGCCTGACGCCGCCACTCGCCGTGGCGCCTTTGTTCACGTGCGAAGCGCCTTTCCCAAGGCGCATATCCCATTGCACATGGCGTGGGGGTCCCCTGCACTGTTTCCACGCACCCTACCCACTTTTGGGTCGCGTTTGGTGATGGGGTGTGACGAGGTTCGAAACCTGTCCGCGGACCTGCAGTCAGATTTTTGACCAAGTCCCCGAGTAACAAAACGTACTACTGAGTTTTGGACGCTGAGCCAGGTTTTTGGCTAAGTCCCTCAGTAACAACCTGCACTACTGGATCCAGTGGATGATCCACCGGATCAGGTGGATCATCCACCGGATGCCTCGGCAGGCCTATCGGAGCAGTTTTCTCTAGATGGTAAATTTGTTACTCGGTCCGGTCGATTATCGACCGGATTTCGAGTCGCAGCCGGCTCCCAGAGCCGCTGCGCACACCCCAACTTTGGAAGGTCATATCTCCCTCGTTACTTGTCCGATTCCGGCGAAAAAACTTCCACCGGATTCAGCAACTTGTCAACTTTAAGGGGAAATCCTTCATTTTAGGATCTGAGCAATCCTCGAGTCGCCTGATCTGCCGGCGTGGAGTTTCCACTTTCTGGCGGCTTGTCGGCGCCTCCCGGCGCCGCACTTGGGCATGCGGAGGGGAAATTTTTCAACATGCAGTGGTGGCAGGAGAGGGTGCGAAGGTGGGAACACAAAAAAGATGGTCACAACGAGTGCCTTGCAGGAGAATGTGACCAGAAGTACGGTGCGAGACAGATGCAATGCCATGCCACGCCTGGACAAGAAGTCCATGTCCTGGCCGTCTAGCGTCATAATAGAGAGGAGGCTCTGCTCTAGGAATCGGACGTACAGGACGTCCGGCAAAAAAAGTTTCCCCCCAGGGCCAAGAACTCCTTGGACCGGGAGCAACTGGCCGAGAACCAACAGGACACAGGGAGACAAAGGACATGCGCGACGATGTCATGTGGTGGGTGGCTCCTAAGTCAAGAATCTAGAAGCCACACGATGCACGGACAATTGAGGGGTCACGACTGACTGCGGCAAAGGCATCGTGCAAAAAGAAGCGCTGACCACAAGCAGCAAGACAACGAGGCAAGCACACTGACTAACACTCTTCAATCCACGAAACATCGGCGAGAGGACAACCAAGAACGTGACCGGACGCAGAGCCACGTAACGCCCCATTAAGGACACATGCAAGAGGCTCTAATCCATAGCTTACACTCTCATCTCCCTGATTATGAAGGTGGCGCTGGTGAACGGCATGGGACAACGCAGCGCCCAACTGATGCTCGTCCTTGGGCAGATGAGGAGTGATGACAACCCCGCGGGTCAGGCGACGGGGCGGGTAGGATGGAGACGCCCAGTTGGGAGGAGAGTAGGCGCCAGACGGGGGGCCGTAGAAGACTGGCCCACCATACCCCGGGGGCCAGCCCCAGGGGTAAGGAAATGGGGGTGGAGCAGTAGCGGTGCTGTAGACAGCGGCTCCGGTGGTGACGGGTGTGCCCCGACCAGACCAGATAGGGGAGGCGATCGCACGAGTGGCACTCCCGAACCCATTGGAGGTGTGTGCCCCGTGGGCACACATGGCGGAGGTGAGGCACTCGTTGTCCGGTGTTGCCGAACACTTGGGTGCAGAATGGTCGACAGAGTAATAGTTCCAGCACGTAATAGTGCTGGGAGTGGAGGAGGCAGAAGAGGCGCTGCCAGTGCCTTTGCCCTTGCCACGGCCGCCAGCGCCAGAACCACAGGTGCCCTAGCTTTTACCACGCCCACGGCCGCCACCCTCCCACCTTGGTTGAGGAGAGATGTGGCAGAGGATGAGGAAGAATAGGAAGGAGAGGATGATGATGATGTAGAGGGCACTGTGGTGGTGGTGGCTGCAACTACTACACGGTGAATTTGTTTCTTCTGAAGTACACTCCACCAGTCAGTGAGGTGCTAGGAGGTGAATTCCCAGGGAGGACCGATGCCCGGGGGAGAGTTAGTATGCACAGGCTTGGCAGCAAGTCGTTCGAGTTTAGAAGCCTTCACCTCTCTGAAGATGTCGGACAACTCAGGGATGAGGCCGTTGACAATGGAGAGGACATGAGGGAGTTGACCAGGAGTTGCATTGCCAATATCTTTCAGAAGGCAAAGGCTACGGGCCCAGTAGGCATCCGCAGTCTCGTCTGCATGCATAGAGAGCGTTTTGAACTGCACTGTGAGGACACTCTGTGCTGCGTGCCCAAAAACAGTTCTGCGACGCTTAATGAGAGCATAGGCGCCAACAGGGTTAGTAGGCATGCGACGAGCAGTGTTAGCGTTGTAGGACCCTATATCATCAGTGAGATTATTGGGTCCAGCGCGACTAAGAGCATGGACAACACGCGCAGACTCAAAATCAGTTGGCACGAAAGGAGGGTGAGCAGAGGGGTTGGGCACATGACAGTACTCCCAAAGCTGCTCACCTTGTGCCCAAGCACTGAAAGGGACCTCCCATGAAGCGAAAGAGAGGCTAGAGGTGAAATACGGTGGTTCTAAGTCAAATTCAGGCTTGCACTGTGCGGGCTGTGCAAGGGCTTTGGTTGTAGCAGCGCCTACCGTTGTAGCAATAACAAGAGAATTGGAAGTAAAGAAGCCAACGGTGTTGGATTCGAAAGCAGGAGAGGTAGAGAATGGAGCAGCAATGTCAGCAGCAGCATAGGCGAGAGGAGTAGAGCACAATACAGGTTCCAAGCGATTGAGAACAGGGTCGGCAATGTGATCGGCAAATGTCTCTTGATCACCCTGTTCTCTACGTAGCTTTTCCTCTACAACGCGCTGGGCAAGGAGGGTTGCTTGAAGAGCAGCACGCTCTTTGTGCAGCTCTTATTGTAGAGCGTCATACTTATCATCGTGGACTGGCATGGTGAGTATGAGTTCCTCATGAGAACATTTTGGCAGTGTTTCCCTTGCCCAAGCGGGCGTGGGAAATAGGAGAGGGCGATGTCGGACATGATGGAGCTGCAAGGAGAGAGTGGAATGCAAGAGTACAGCCACAAGGGGAAGAAAAGGAGGAAGAGAGAAAGATTCCCAGGTAGGAGGAGGCCAGAAGCTCACCAAAGCTAACGACGCAGGGAATGATGCAGGGAAAACTGTGGCGGCAGCGTAGATGCTGTAGAAGCAACGATGACGGCCACTGAGGACGAGGTGGTGACGATGAGGCAGGCGACCCTAGCAAGGGAAGTACCTGTGAGGGTGGAGATGGCAGCTACAGCTGTGATCGGGGTGCGGACCTGGTGGCTAAACGATGAGGACGCGTCTACAGAGGAGACCTGAGAGGTGGAGGTGTGGATGGAGACGACAGCGCTGGAGAGAGCAGTAGCGGCTGAGGCTGCTGATGCTGCGACCGAATTAGTTGCTGTTGCGACTTGCGTGGCTATGTTAACTGTAGCAGCTGCGAGAGGACCCTGGTGGATGGCTGCAATAGTGTAGGTTTCAACTGCCCTGCCGGCAGTAGTGCTAGCAGGTGCACACGTAGCATGCACTGCAGTAGCAAATGTGGAAGAAAATGCAGGACTGGAGACAAGTGCCGCTTCCTGAGCAATGAGAATGTCAAGAGATTCGAGAGGTGCAGCAGCAACCTGAGATGCAACGGGGGACGCAGTGTAATGTAAGGTTGTCTCGGCTTGCCCTGCTGGGGCTACTGGTGCAGCTGACGCTGCCGCACCTTGAGTGGCATGCTGCCTCTGTCGATGCGTTCTACGGGTAACGGGAGATCTTACCGGAGACGAGGGACGATGTTGCTCGTGTGGCGGTCCCGTTGTTGGCGAGTCTTGCACGGTCGGCGAGTCGTCCGAGGCGGACTGGCAGTAGGCCGCGTACACAGTAGCGTCCTCGAGCGCCTCGTCGTCAGTCGGGTCGTAATCCTTGCCGGGATGATACCCTGGGCTGTCCTGGCGACGGCAGAGGCGTAACCACACTTCAAACCTGGCGCGATCTGCCTCCTCCTCGTGGCGGTCAATAAGTTCGTCGAGGCTTACCCTCTCACACAAGCCCCTTGGAGAGGTAGAAACAGGCTCCGTGTTCGGTGGCGAAGCCAGGGTGGCAGCTGAACCCGTAGAAGCGATTGCTGCCGCTGCTGCTAGGATACGCTGAGAGACAGTGAGTGGTGGTCAAAGTGCCACACTGTAGCAATGATGTAGAACCGCAAAGATGTGGGTCTGTAGTACTGTGGTGCTGCTGGAGAGCAGAAAACCGGACCCAGGAGGAGTTGGCGTCCAAGTGCTGTAGAGCAGCTGAGTAGCAGGCTCGTGGAGATGTGGAGTTGCTCGAGATACGTCGGGCCAAGCTAGTGTTGGAATGTCACCCGGAGCTCTGGATATGCCGGGCCGTGGGACTGCTGAGAGGCAATGAGCTATGGCCAGAGGGCCTAGGAGTTGCAGTACTATAGAGCCACGAAGATGCGGGTCTGCTGTGCAATGGTGCTGCTGCGACGCGAATAGCCGGGTCCAGAGGGAGTCGGCGTCACAGTGATGCAGAGCAGCAGGACCATGGATCTGCGTGGCTGCACAGTTACTTGGGAACGGCGGGCCGAGGCAAAACTGCCGTGGCACGTGAAGCTCTGGAACTGCGAAGTGGAGAAGTGGCAGTGCCAAAGAGTCTAGGTTAGCGGGGCTGAGACACAGCCGGGCTGTGTGGCGACGAAGTTGCGGCAAAGGCGACCACGAGAGTCACGGAGGCCCTCACACAACCGTGGATGTCGCGTGTGCCGCACCACGAGGAGCCATGGATCGATGGGACGGAGGGGGATACCTCCTGCTCTGATACCAGTAGGTAGTGGTGACCAGCCAACATGCACTCGCCACCATGCAAGCTCAACACACACAAGAGACATGGCGACGGGTGGGGTGAGAAGTAGGTTGAAAAAGCACTAGGTGCTTTTCGAGAGACAAGTTACGAGAGTAAGTGACCAGTGAGCTCTTAGCCGCGGTTGACCGGGCCACCCACTCTAACAACTCGAAGTGGGGCCCAGCCGCCACCCCGGGGTCAAACCGAACCGGTCGACTAAAATGCCGCCGCGGTCTCTCACACCTCAGAGCGATTGAGCATGTGGCCCCACAGGATCAGCAACCCGGGCAAGAAATAGAAAGCTAGCACATCATGCATAGTACATGAAACGAGAACCCACATCGACCACGAGCGTATGTGGGGCATGCATCTCTCAATTAATCTCCCATGTTTCAGCCATACTGTGTGTTGTTGTGTGTGTCGTACACAGCTTACACTGACCCCTCGGCTCATGTCCATTCATGTGCAGATCCCTGAGACTGGCGACGGTGGCAGAAGGCTGGCAACCGGCGACGACGGGCGCCCAGAAGACTTCCGTATTTTGTAGACTTGTGCTGTGTCACAGCACGTAGGCGTGCAGCCTATCAGGATGTAGATCTCGTCGACGTGGCCATTCTGGTTCAATCGGCTCTTCGTTCTGACGTGTCTGCAGGGAATTATGACCAGAACTGTGTTTTTGCCACTGTTTTTTCCTGCTAGAAGAATAGCGCCGTTGTGCGCCATGTGTGCGTGTGTGCATCCACTAGGTCCGTGGCACTATTTAGGTTGGCCAGACCTCAGTTGTCATTCCTCTCTGCATACTTCAACATTTGCAGCTTCTGACACTTGTGTTTCTGTCCCTAGCCGACCCCTTGTTGTTCTCACCTGTGTGTGCTAGTGAGTTAGCTAGCTGGCTTGTACTGCCACGCTAGCGACAACATTGCTAGGAGCTGTCTCTCATGGTATCAGAGCGGCGAGCCAGTGCTCGCATAGCTGCGCAGCATAGACGCAGCAGCCGAAGAAGTCGTGAGCAACCGCAGCTGTTGCCTTGAGGAGCAGCAGCAGCAGTGCCCACGGTCTTGGCGGGAGGTCCTGGGAGGGTCCACCACCACTTCGACCGCTTTTTATAAATCTGTGGTCAATCCGCGTTTGTTCCGCGGTCAGTTCGCGGTCGTTCCGCGGTCGTTCTGCGGTGCTCCGCGGTGACAAAGCCTCCGCGGTGGGCGCGGCAACCGCGCGACAGAGTCGGAACACGCGTCAAGTGCCGCGGAGGCACTTGGCGTTCCGCATCCATCACCTCGCGGTGACGTTGCCAGTCCAGATCCGCGGTGTTCCACGGATCCGCGCAGCTCCGTCGCAGCACCTCCGCGGCCATTTCGGAAAACATCGGCGCTGCTCGCCGCAGCTCCGTGGTCGAAGGTCCGCGGCTCACCCGCCGATCCCAGAACGCGATCGCTCCACGGCGGGTGCGGAACGTGTCGACCGCGGAACCGCAGTAGCCCGCCGTATTCTACACCGGCGCGACCGCGGTGACCGCGGTCATCAACGGATAACCGTGGTAAAACCGCGGTGCTCCGCGGTCATCCGCGGTAATCCGCGGTAATCCGCAGTTATCCGCGGTAATCCGCGGTGAGCTTCCGCGGTGAGGTTCACCGCGGAAGGGATCCGCGGAGCCGTTCCGCGGAGGAGTTCCGCGGGGTGGAGTTTCTGCGGAGGGGAGATTCTGCGGAGACGCTCCGCGGAGGAGTTCCGCGGAGGGGAAAACAGGGGAGGAAACCGGTCGCCATGCCGAAGCTAACCTCCTCCAGTATGCCCGCCGATGCAGCTGCCGAGGGCAGCGCCGTCATCGGTCAACGTCAACCACCGCCATCATCACCACAGCGGCAGCAGCAGCAGCAGCAGCAGCAGCTACCACTACAGCACCAGCAGCCACTGCAGCAGCACCACCAGCAGCAGCAACAGCGACAGCAGCAGCCGCCGCCACAACACCAGCAGCCGCCGCTACAGTAGCAACAGCAGCGGCCACCGAGCCCGACGACATTGGCGCGCCAAGTGCGCGCGCTGGCGGACCTAGAGGCGGAGAGCCGCGATACCTTGACGAGGCAGGTTGCCGAACTCCAGGATATGGTCAGGAGCTTACTACCCCAGCAGTAGCAGCAGCATCCGTCGACTGACCCGAGCGAGGACCACGTTGCCCATGGCGGTAATGCTGATGAAGTCGCGAAGAACCTCTCTGACTTTGGCGATGAGGGCGAGGAAGAGGTGCTCCGAGCACGCCTCATCCGCCTGGAGGCGCGTCGCAGAGTGCGTGAAGCCAATGCAGCCCTCCAGGGCACCAGCTCCAGTGCCAACGCTGACCCGAGCTCATCTCGCCGCCCGTTGAGCTTTGAGGAGCTGGCTCTGTGGGCCCGTCTAGGTAAGGGGATTGCCTCCTCGATGCCTGGCCCCGCAGTGGCTTTGGTCGTTGTCCTGCCGACGGTCAAGCCACCCAAGTGGTTTGAGTCAGACCCTCCCGTCTTTCGAACTGGGAACGACTTCAAGTCCTGGGAGCCACGCTTTCGAATGTGGGCCATGAGCGAGGGAGTCCTCCCCTACTTCCTCGCACCATATCAGGCGTCTGACCCCGCTCAGACACACATGGCAGTCCGAGCAGCTTCTGGCCTGATGAAGGCCGCGCCGGACTTCACCAAGGACTTCAGTCGGTTCCTTGGCGATTCGTTGACCGGCTCAAGATCCGACCCTTGCGCGGCGTGGGCACTGGCCGTCACTCTGTTAGAGGGCACCACCTTGGCTTTGACGTCCCAGCGCCTCGCCGACTTCAACTCCCTCTGCCAGACTACTCATGAGTCTGCAGCCGACTACTGGCGCCGTGCGATCCAGTTGTACGAGGATCTCGGGGACGACGCCCCCGCGCAATACCCCGCCCTCCAGATTATCCTCTACGGCATCCACCCCGACTACGCGCGCGTCTTCAGCAACTTCGACCAGACGCTACTTCGCGACATGGCGAGTGACGGGACCCTGCTCCGCTGGGCCACCCTCCACTTTCTGGATGTCGCAGGCATGGATGCCGTGAACCGCGCTCGTCGCAGCACCGCTTTAGCTGCAGTTGTAGCCGCGTCTCCCTCCTTGTTGTCTACAGCAACGGCGGCTCCAGCTCAAGGGAAGAAGGGCCGCAAAGCGTCAGGTGGTGGTTCCAGCGGCGGGACCGGCAGCGGCACCAGCACTGGCAGTGTCAACCGCAGCAGCAGCGGCGGGAGTAGCAGCAGCGGCAGGAGCAGCAACAGCGGCGGCGGCGGCAACAGCAGCAGCAGCTCTAGCAGCACGACGGAACGCCGGCTCGTGTGCTTCAACTGCGGTGGTGACCATTGCTATCCCGACTGCACCCGCCTGACAGGACGCCCACTGGATTGGACCAAGGTCACCCGTGGGCTACAGCAGGCGCACGAGGCGCGCATGCGCCAGACGTCCGGTGCTACCGCCCGCTCGGCCGCCACTACCGCAGCCGTCCCAGAGGAGTCCGCCGCCACAGCAGGCTCCTCC
>SZWC01013668.1:48761-68030 GCA_023375785.1 Penium margaritaceum | reverse complement strand
GAGCCATTGGAATCATGTGCGGACGGATGAGAGAATGGGGATGTTTCCACAGCCCTGCCACCGCAGACGCCGCGCAAGAAGACGACACCTGGGGTGGAGGCAGCGGTGGAGACTGAAGCAAACGGGTCACTGCCACTCTCAAGCCTACTCTTGCTTTCTTGTTGCAGTGAATGAATCTGCTGCTGCTGCTGCTGCTGCTGGTGCGGCCAGCTCAGTTGCCGGGACGTCAACGTCCTGAAAGGCTTCCAGGTGACAGAATGAGAGCGGAAGAGAGGCGTTGAAGAGAGGGAGGTTGGCAGAGACGACGGTCGGGAGCGAGAGTCCATTCGCCCTCCATGGCCCTGGTTCCAGTGAATGCTGCAACATTCGCGTCCGTCGCTCCACATGCCTGTGGTAAGTGCCGGCGGTTCATGTGACCCACCCACAGCGACAGCAGCAGCAGCAGCAGCACTGGCACCATCAGCCGGACGGGCTTCGCCTGTGGGCCCTGTCGCCTGTACAGTTGCAGCACCAGCCAGGTGTGCAGCAGTACCAGAGCAGGTCGGCTCAGCAGCAGGCCAGCACAGGCCAGCTGCCGCGGCAGCAAGTCGCACGCGGCTTCTCACAGCGGTGTCTACGGCGGCAGTGGAAGCGGCAGTGGGAGTTGGAATGGCAATGGAAGTGGAAGTGGGAGTTGGAATGGAAATGGAAGTGGAAGTGGAAACGGTGCGCAGCACCTGCCGCGGGTGTGACTTCCGCAGAAAGACTCCCACGGCCATATCGAGGAGACGGAAAGGACTGAAGAGAGTTGGGCAGAGGTGTTGTTGAGAGCTGTTGAGAGATGTTGGCAATGGCTGTCGGCTATCAAGCTCACAGCAAGAACTCTGGTACGCGCTTACACGGACTCATCCTTCACGTCCACGCCGTGATCGTGAAACCTTGCCTCGGACACACATTCACTGCGTGTTCTGTCTTGCAGGCTGTTCCCCGCCTCGGAAGTTTGCAGTTAGAGGTCGAGTTTCGACGAGTCCAAATAGGAACGCAAGTTGACTTCCGAAGTCAAATGTTTCGTTCTCTTCTGGCTGCCGAGAAGTGAAACCATGTGCGGCTCGCTGACGTCACGATGCACGTACACAGACATGCGCGAACGTGTCAAATCGTGCAGTGAAAGACAAGTCCGTAAAGAGGAACGGACAAGTGCCAGCTTGCTGCCGGCGGATTGACAGCTTGCTTCACATATAGACAAAAACTTTCAGAACACTCCTTGTTCCCGTTGTCGCTGTCATGGCTTGGAGAGGTGGTTTCCACGCAGAGTTCACAACTTGACTAGAAACTTTTGAAAACCAACGAGGGTTGACTGCCTCGCAGTGGCAGTCGCTTTCATGACGCTTTACATTTTACACTTTCAGATTTAGATCCGTCCTCATCCGATCCGAGCAATGACTAGATAATTGCACTCATTCCCCCGTCCTCACGTTTCAAGGGAATGCGGTTGCGATCGGAGGATGCCTTTTCACTATCCTCGCAGCCGAATGCCGACGTTTTTTCATTTGGATTTTTAACCTCCATTCATCACTGCCAAAACAACGACTCTTACATGCGTTCTGTTCCACGACAACAAAAACACTCCACATCAGCAGCCAACTGTCAAGCCTCCAATGAAAAATGAAAGGAGGTTGCGTGACACCTTAAAGAAGCGACTTGACAGCCCGAAAAAACTGGAATGTCATGGTTACCCACCAAGACCCTCGAGCTGCACTTAGTTTCACTTCTTGGCAGCCAGAAGAGAACGAAACCAAACTCGGAAGTCGAGCAGCGTTCACGCGCTTTTCTAGCCATGACTTCCGAAGTGAATTCGGGCAAAGGTATCTGAGAGCGGCTTGTGATTTGTAGTTAAGAAAGTGACTTCTAGAAGTCAAATCTCGTAAGGAGTCCGTATTTGACTTCCGAAGTCACCGTGACTTCCGGAGCATACGTCAGCCTTTCAGAGGTTCAGATGTCGAGCCTGGAACCGAGGCACACGCTAGCGTTGAGCCCTGCCACATCAGACCTTTAAGCCTCTTCCCGCTTGATTTCTGACTTCTAACTTCTAACTTTCGAGGCGGGGAACAGCCTACTTGGGCTACGATTACGGCGAGCGGTGAGGGAGGCTGTGAGCTGCTCTGTTGTTCCTCCCACAAACGACTACATGCCATGCGTGCGTTGACGCGTCCATGCGCCACCGAGGCCGCGGTCTCATTGCGTCGGACACGGTTTTAAAAAGAGCACGGGAAATTTGAAATTGAATCTGACGGCCATTATCGGGATATGGATGGCGCGGTCGTACCATCCAGAAATGTGAGGAAAACACAACTTTAGTGGGGTTTTGAAAAGGGAAGGCAAACATGACGACTCGCTGGGGGGGGGGGCACACAAGAATGACGGCTTCTTAGCAGAGCACGCAAAAGTAATGGCTTTTTGGCGGGGCACGCAAATACAACGACTTTCGGAGGGGCACGCACAAATGACGACCTTTCGGAAGGGCACACAAAAATGACAAAAAGCAAATGTACGAAGCTGTCAAAAATGACAACTTCGTTATGGTTGCGCCACATCAGCATACTGTCCATCGAAACAGTTATATTGAAAGTGTGTCTATCTCCATCATTATATCACTGTAAAATTGTAGTGTCTTTTCTTTTGTGTGCTTATGAAAGATCGCATATGGTCTTTTTATTTTGAAAAATAGCGCCCTC
Organism: Penium margaritaceum; assembly: GCA_023375785.1. Lineage (NCBI taxonomy): Eukaryota > Viridiplantae > Streptophyta > Zygnematophyceae > Desmidiales > Peniaceae > Penium > Penium margaritaceum. The sequence goes on along the minus strand of SZWC01013668.1, from coordinate 65,316 downwards.
CGATTTCCTTACCATTCGATCTCTCGCTTGAAGTTGTCGTGAACCTCTTCTGCTCTGAAATATTTGTCAAAAACACAAAAACACCATCATTTTTAAACTTCCAGTTCCTCGTACGTTTAGAGTGAGAGTTCAAAGGTTTCCACCATAATCTCTCAATCATATGCATAAAATGATTGAAAAGGAGGCGTCTTGATTAAAACATTGGACTCTGAACCTGTTTAAGGTTTAAATCATGAAATGAACCCAACGTTCCAATCCAAAGAAGGTGAAAATGAAGTCTAAGACTGACTTATCAGTTTTCCTCTTGCATTGACTTGTCAAACACAATGATGAACCACATGCAACTAATATGTACTAGAATGACCGCCACAAGTACCGAAGTACTTCAACACGTGCCAAGTCCTTATGTGTTGTGTAAACATGTGTTTACACGACGTTCAGCATTTGGTTCAATGTATATGGTGAAAAGAAACTCACTATGCACACGTCTAGGGAATCTGCGGCATGTCTATACGTACAAACGCATAATAGCTATGCGTCGTTGGCGAGCTTCCCGTTGTTGATCACACACGGCATGCTCCTCAACCACCCCTTCACTCCCATTATGTACCACACTTGCCCTTGGCTCCACACTTGTCTTTCCCTTTCTTCGTCCACGTCGTTGCTATTGCTCCATCACTCTCGCAACCCTTCAAAAGTACCCCCCAGGGTACAACTGCTGTGCCTCTTGTCTTAATCCTGCAATAGGTGCTCCTTGCTTGTTGGTTGTCTGTGACACAGGATCCATGTCAGGGACTCGATGCACACAATCGGCCGTTGTTGGTTGCTCATTTACTACATCTTCCCCCATGATATGCTCGTCCGTTGGACACGGTTCTATTGTATTTTGCTCTGCAACATGTTGATCTTGTGTGGGTACTCGGGACGAGGTACCTGACGTCCCTCCCCATCGCTTCCCTACTGTTGTGGACGGGGTTCCTCGTTCCCTGGCTGTCCTTCTACCACCCTTCTTCTTGATTCCTGGATCCACGATGCACTGGTCTTCACAACCAAGACATGCGGGTGAAGGGGGGAGGGAGTGGGAGACAGGCTTAACATAAAGGGAATGATTGTGTAAGAGTGTGGTACAAGTGCATCGGCATCTGAACAAGTGTTCATTGTCATGGTGTGCGATGGACATAAGAGGAAGCATTTTCCAACACATGAGACGTAACAAACCAGACTTCACGTTTGACATCATATTAAACATGAAGGTGCAAGAAACCAACAAGGAAATGCTAAGCAGGTGGGTGTTGAGTTGATAAGATACAATTATGCTTTTGTCCTCACCTTTGAACGGTCGCTCAACATCTATTGGAGGTGTTGGCGCTCCGCAAGGAGTGCTTCTGGCGTTGGAATACATCGCCTCGATGCTAGTGGGGGGGGCTGCTTGAGAGGGTGCTTCTTGGGGGGGCATTCCTGCTGTAAAGGGGGTTCCTGTTGCAGTTGTGGGTGTTACTGTTGTGCATGAGGTGGAGGCCTCACTTGTTGTTATTACTGTGCGATGTAGATATCGTCGTGGTACATGTTGTTGATGCCCCATTGCCACACGTGCAGGACTACTTCCATGAGGAAGCAGCGATAAACAATCACGTTCCATATGACCTTGTGCGTTGCACGTCCAACACCTCCTCATCCTGTTGTACTTGGCCTTGTTTGCTTCCCTCCGAGCTATAGGAGGCCTACCGGCCTCCTTCTCCTTGGGCACTCGTGGTGCGAACCCATCCTGTGATACTAGTTCCTTGTACATTATGGGGGGGAGAGAACCGTTGTACATCTGCTTCCAAGAAGATGCAAAGTGCATATGCATATGCACAATGCGTTATGCATATGCACTGTGCATATGCATTATGCAAATGCACAGTGCATATGCATATGCAATGTTCATATGCATATGCACTGTGCATATGCATTGTGCATATGTATGTGCATATGTACAGTGCATGCGCACAGTGCATATGCACAATGCATAGGCACTGTGCATATGCATATGCGTATGCATATGCATAGTGCATATGCATATGCATATGCACTATGCATATGCACTGTGCATATGCATTGTGCATATGTATGTGCATATGTACAGTGCATGCGCACAGTGCATATGCACAATGCATAGGCACTGTGCATATGCATATGCGTATGCATATGCATAGTGCATATGCATATGCATATCCACATGCATATGGCATGTGCATATGCATATGCATATGCACTATGCATACGCACAGTGCATATGCACAGTGGGTATGCACTTTGCATATGCATATGGACATGCATATGCACTATGCATGTGCGTATGTGTTATGCATATGCATATGCATATGCATGTGCATACGCATTGTACATATGCATATGCGTATGCACTGTGCACTATGCACAATGCATATGCACAGCTCTTTGCCTGCCGTCCTATGCACTTTGCATATGCATATGGACATGCATATGCACTATGCATGTGCGTATGTGTTATGCATATGCATATGCATATGCATGTGCATACGCATTGTACATATGCATATGCGTATGCACTGTGCACTATGCACAATGCATATGCAGAGTGAAAATCCATATGTGCATACGCATGTCCATTATGCATATTCATATGCACTATGCATGTGCACTGTACATATGCAAAGTGCACATGCATAGTGCGTATGCACAGTGCATATGCATTGTGCATATGCATTATGCATATGCACTATGCATATGGACCACCATGTGCATATGCACTATGCATATGCACTGTGCATATGCACTATGCATATCCATTGTTCATATGCATATGCATATACACATGCATAGTGCATATGCACGGTGCATATGCATTGTGCGTATGCACATGCATATGCACTATGCACTATGCATATGCATATGCAGAGTGCATATGGACTGTGCATACGCACTATGCATGTGCACTATGCATATGCATAGTGCATATGCATTGTGCATATGCATATGGATGTGCGTATGCACATGCATATGCATTGTGCTTATGCATATGCACAGAGCGCATGCGCATGCATGTCCTATCCTAGGGTACCACTCACTATCCTAAACCCCTCACAATCCCATAGTGAACTCCCTTGCGCCTAGCCAAGGTACGCTTTGTCCACAGCATAATTGTAGAAGGCAGAGTTTGTTAGCTAATCGTGCATATGCATTTTCATGCAACTGCCCCCTCACCGTTTTGTCTTGGTGCACCACGAGTGCTTGCTCCCATCTCAAAAAACTGCATCTTGTGCCTCCTTCTTGGTCGTGAAAGTGGCCGCTAAGGCAATTCACCTTTGTTTTTTGCTATGTCTTGGTGGACGTCCATAACGCATTTCCACCCTTGGCATCGTCCATGCTGGATTCACCACACGAGATCCCAGTGACACTGGTACACAGGCAGAGGAGGTAGATGCAACATTAGGTGACACGAGGATGCGACGTGTTGCCAGTGCGCTGACCGGCGCGTCTCCTGTGCCAGGTTTGCCTACAGCATGGTCTTGAGTAATCACCCCTACCCCCTCGCCTTCCACAGCGTCCTCCATATCCTGGGCACTCGTGTGATCCGGAGGTCCTCATTGAGTGGCCCCCTCCTCATCCACTATTCTTCTTACATCGCTTTGCCCGACATCATTCTCAAGGTCTCCCTCTCCACCTTCTCCAATCTCCTCACAATCATCATCACTCCCTTCGAACACATCGTCCAAACAATTCATGCCTATGTGAATCTGTTCTGCATTGTCTTCTGCATCACTCATATTGCCTTGTATTCTATACAATCCACATCGTGTGCAAATGTGATGGCGGGGAGGACAACATGATATCATGGTGGGGATCACAAGTGGCCTTCATACGCACTCGTACATGCATGCACATGCAAATTACATACACGTGTGCATGTGCACATGCCAGTCCATATGCATGTGCATAAGCACAATTGAAGTGCATATTCACAGTGCATATTGTACATGTATATGCTTATGCACTTTGTATGTACATGTGCATAAGCACATGCGTGTGCGTGTGCACATGCATATACATCTGCTAACTGTATGTGCGTATGGACTGTCCATGTGTAACATGCATAGGCATTGTGCAAATCCACATGCATGCGCATATGCATAGAGCGCATGCGCATGCATGTGCAAATACATATGCTCTTTGTATGTGCAGTGTGCATATGCATAGAGCACATGCGCATGCATGTGCATATGCACAGAGCGCATGCGCATGCATGTGCATATGCACAGAGCGCATGCGCATGCATGTGCATATGCACTCGCGTGTGCACTCTACAAATACATATGCTTTGTGCATATGCACGGAGCGCATGCGCATGCATGTGCAAATACATATGCACTGTGCATATGCACTGTGCATATGCACAGAGCGCATGCGCATCTGTGTGCATATGAACTATGCATATGCATAGAGCGCATGCACATGCATGTGCAAATGCACTCACATGTGCACTGTGCAAATACATATGCACTGTGCATATGCACAGAGCGCATGCGCATGCATTTGCAAATGAATATGCACTGGGCATATGCACACTACGCATGCGCATCCATGTACATATGCACAGAGCGCATGTGCATGCATGTGCATATGCACTATGCATATGCTATGTGCATGTGCATAGAGTGCATGCGCATGCATGTACAAATACACTGACATGTGCACTGTGCGAATACATATGCACAGAGTGCATGCACATGCATCTGCAAATGCATATGCACTGTGCATATGTATAGAGCCCATGCGCATGCATGTGCATATGCACTGTGCATCTGCATAGAGCGCATGCGCATGCATGTGCATATGCATTATGCATATGCACAAAGTGCATGCGCATGCATGTGCAAATGCACTCGCGTGTGTACTGTGCAAATACATATGCATTGTACATATGCACAGAGTGCATGTGCATGCATGTACATATGCACTGCTCATATGTACAGAGAGCATGCGCATGCATGTGCAAATACATATGCTCTGTGCATATGCATGGAGCGCATGCGCATGCATGTGCATATGCACAGAGCGCATGCGCATGCATGTGCATATGCATAGAGCGCATGCGCATGCATGTGCAAATACATATGCTTTGTGCATATGCACTGTGCATATGCACAGAGCGCATGCGCATGCATGTGCAAATACATGTGCACTATGCATATGCACAGAGCGCATGCGCATGCATGTGCAAATGCACTCGCATGTGCACTGTGAAAATACATATGCACTGTGCATGTGCACAGAGCGTATGCGCATGCATCTGCATATGCAATGTGCATATGCAGAGAGTACATGCGCATGTATGTGCAAATGCACTCGTGTGTGCACTGTGCAAATGCATATGCATGTGTGTTGTGCAAATGCATGTGCTTTTACAAATGCATACGCATATGCAACGTGTAAATGCATATGCTGTGCAATGTGCAAATGCATATGCACATACAAACGCATTCACCGGAAGAAAATTCGGCATAGCTTCCTCGGCCCCAGTGGGCCAAGAAAATTTTCTCACTTCACGCCCATGGGCTCCCGCCATAGCTCATATTGAACCTGCACATAGCACGCACTCACAAACATGTGTATCTGCACTATGCAAATGTAAAAAACACACATGCATGTCTCACGCTCACAGTCAATCGCCCCTCCCAATCCCTCGCCATCCGCCCTCCTTCCTCCTCTTCCCCCGCCCTCCCCCCTCCCTTGTCGCCCGTCCTCCTCCCCTTCTCGATAGCCGCCCTCCCCCTCCCTCGGTGCCCATCCCCCCCTCCTCGTCGCCACTCCCCCCCTCCTCTTTGCCCGCTGTCCCCCCCCTCCTCATCGCCGCTCCCCCCCTCCTCTTTGCCTGCCGTCCCTCCCCTCGTCATCGCCCCCCTCCTCCCCTCCTCATCGGCTGCTCCCCCCTCCCTCATCACCCACCTTTCCCTGTCCTCTTCACCCGTCCTTCCCCCTCCCGCATCGCCTGCCCTCCCCCCTTCTCAACAGTACCCCTCCCCCTCCTCTTTCCTCATCCTCCTCTCTCCCTCGATGGCTGCCCTACCCCCTCCTCGTTGCCCACCCTCCCTCCCCTCCTTGTCAGCAGCCCCTCCCCCTCCTCTTCCCCCGCCCTCCTCCCTCCCTCGTCAGCCACCCTCCTCCTCTCCTCGTCGGCAGCCCTCCCCCTCCTCTTCAAATGCCCTCCTCCCTCCCTCGTTGGCCGCCCTCCTCCCCTCCTCATCAACAGCCCCTCCTCCCCTCCCTCGTCGACCGCCCTCCTCCCCTCCTCGTCGGCCGCCCTCCCCATGTCTCACCGTCCGCTGTCCTCCCCTCCTCGTCGCCCGCCCTCCCCCTCCCTCGTCGCCCACCCTCCCCCTTCCTCGCTTGCCCTCCCCACTCCTCTTTGTCCGCCATCCCCCCTCCTCTTCGCCTGCCTTCCCCCCCTCCTCATTGCCCTCTCTCCACCCTCCTCTTCTCGTATGACGATCCCCCCTATTCTTTGGTCGCCCACCCCACATTGTCGTCGCCCCCCCTCCCCCCCCTTCTTGTCGTCGGGCGTCCACCCCTTCCTCGTCACCCGACATGTCCCTTGCCCTTGTCGCTCACTTGAATGACGTCAGCACCCTCGCGGCTCTGATCGTGACCTCGCCCAATGTGACACTCCACCAAAGTTGTCGTTGACGAACGTGCAAAGTTGGGTGTCACTGTCACGCACGCGAAGGTACGTGAGAGTCACACCAAACCTTTGATTTGGGGTCTTGTTTCGATCGAGACTCCAAAGCCAGGGTACCGTTCAATGTTCATGTTAAAGTACAAAACGAACACACCATCCCACTTTTTACAAGGAGAGAGACGATGAAATATGATGAAATCTACAAACTTCTGTTTCGATGGACATTATGCTGATGTGGCGCAACCACATCGAAGCTGTCATGTTTTAGTACCCTTTTGGAAAGTGGCACATCTGCTTTTTGTCATTTTTGCGTGCCCTTCTAAAAGTTCGTCATTTGTGCTTGCTCCTCCAGAAATTCATTATGTTTATGTGCCACGCGAGAAAGTCGTTATACTTGCGTGCACCGCTAGGAAGTCGTCATTTTTGCGTGCCCCTCCAACGAGCCGTCATGTTTGCGTGTCCTTTTCAAAACTCCGGTAAAATCGTGTTTTCCTCCAAGAAGCGCCAATTGGTTCACATTGTTTAAAACTGCCGCCACTTATTTGATTTTGTACTTTGAATTGGAGTTTTGGAAGCGTGACACTGTTCTGTGAAAAAGGTAGGTGTTCTCTAATCCAAGGGCGGATAATCTTAACAAAATTTGCCAGTCTCGCACGATGATTTTGTTATCCCATCTACTCCCATCAAGCCTTTTGGTTGATGGGCACTAATGGGCAGTAGCGTGCACTACCGCCCTCACGCTAATCGGCCACCGCACGTCCGTCCAACCGACATTCGCGCATTACTCCCAATCGCAAAACTACACTTTGAGTGTAGTTTCGCTCCGATTCCGACTTCGAGCGGGGTCGGGTTTGACTTGATTGCCCGCTGACAAGATCAAATGACGTAGTAGCATTGTGTCCAGATGTCTGACTATGAAATGAGTCGTAATTGTATGTAGCGACAGTGGATCCGTTCTGCAAACAGACGACCGAGGCCAAACGTACCCTAATCTTTCCCTCCATCTTGTCTATTCTTGAAGCCCCATTTTCATAGTTGGCCGACCATGACGCCTTGCTGGTTAACCTGACCAACAAAGGGGCCTGGTTGGCCAATCTTGAAAGCCTCACGGCGGCAGTCTGCGGTCTAGACTACCGACTATGGACAAGCTCGGCCTGGCAAGATCACTAGTAGACGTCCGTCCATGTTATGCCAAACGAAACGTAGGTGGTTCACAAGGATGAGGTGCGGGACAAAAGACAGTTAGGGGATTAGGAACAAATGGATAAATTGTATTTAGTACGAAGTGTACTTTTATGATAAGTGTTGAGTGTGTCAAGCATACGTGTAAAATGCCAAGAATGAAAATGAGGCATAAGTCGGGTCATCGGCATTTGAGCCAAGCGACGCGCGCGAGGTCATACCGTGAGTGGTGGATTCAAGAAGCTTCACCAAGAACTCAAGGGGCTTTGAGAATGTTTTGATTCTTCTTTATGAAAGTAAAGCGTCATCCAGAAGGTCAACCGAACAATGTCTAAAAATCGACATGGTTTGGGACGAATCTGACAACCATTCTAGAAGGTGGTCGAAGCTGCCAAAAACTTCTAGAATGAAACACCAGAGGTCGAGGAAGTTGGCCAAAATGCCCTTTGTCAAACGGCGTAAACATCTTGAAGTCACCACATGGTCGGCCATGAATGTACGAACGTAAATGCCCACACGCGAGTTTAAGGGAGTCGTGTACTTCAGGGACGTAAGAGCCCATACCGTCGTTGGGTAGCGATTAATCTAATAAGCATCACCCAACTTACATTTTAAGTTTTTAGAAACAAAATAAAAACATGTATATTACCTTGACAAAAACAGGTCTGAAGGATGCTCCCGCTGTTCTCTCATTAGGTTCAATGCAGAATTTTAAGAATTTGTCTCAAATGTATTCCCACAAGTTATGCTTGCAGTCTCCAGCCGCACCAGTACCCCGCGGGCCCTCTAGTCGATCGTCGCCCGGACACGCGCTCTGGAGTTGATGGATCATTAGGAGTGGAACATTGAGTTGGGACAGTGAAAGAAACCGATTCCACGTGTCAATGTACCCATGCACCAACAGTCGGTAGTTTTTTTTATGTGAACTCACATACGTAGGCGACGCAAGTGTGCACCGTAGGTGTTGGCGAATGGTCCATTATCTGCTACAGCAAATGTTAAAATTTTCCGATTTGTGTGAGTCCAACATGTGCAAGAATTCTTGCGACGACTTCGACCATGTCAGATTCCCAGTACTGTTGAGATTGTGACTCGACAAACGTCCTCGCATTGCAGAGCGCACCAATCACGGACGGGCACTTTCCACGTAAGCAATACCGACTTCAAATGCGTGTTGAATTCCCGGTTTCCCTCCCAAAAAAGGTGGCCTTCATCACCGCGTGAATCTGATGGAGCTTATTGAAGGTATAGCTTTCGTTAAACTACTTTCAAATGAGAAGGCTTAGCTAAGTGCACCAAGTGACAGTTAGCAAACATTGGCGTCTCCCTCGTGAGAACACTTTTCCCTTGTTTTTGCAAATTCGGCACCAAAGTCTGTTCCATGACATGGTTACCTGAGCGACGACATGAGCATAGAATATGGACAAGGGAGTGGCTACACCTCTGAGGCTTTGGCAACTCAGAGCAACTTGGATTCTCCTTGCCAGGAATTAGTCATCTCCTCCGCGGTTAGAGTAAACTTACACTCATGTTAGAGTGTGGTCTCAGAATAATGTGATGGCCTAAGATTCAGGGATTATTTTTTCAGCCAGATGGACTGCATTGCTTGCGTCCATACATTCAAGTGTTGCAATGGCTTCCCACCAATGTGACATCAAGCATAGCCATCACGTGGTGACTTCGGACAATGTGACCCTAAACTGTCGTCCACTTTGTACTTCCATTGGCGCGCAATAAACAGTCTCTAAATTTCTCTCGACTATCAAGCCACAAGCTCGATTACCTGCGACGGTCTCGCCTAGCAGCAATCGCAAAGCAGGTGATGGACTGTGCAGATGACGACATTCAAGATGAAGTGATCGTCTTAGATATCTGTACCAAAAAGCGTATCAAGGCTGTTGGATTCGTTAAAGCTGCTCATTTTATGATTTTGAAAAGGTGGGGTATGGCGCGAGGGCCATCACGTGATAGTGGAACCAAAGTCCCCCCCCCTCACATGGTAGGGTACTCTAAGTTACTTCCATGTGAGACCATCCAGAATAGTTATGATTGTAGTGCCATGACCAGCAAAGGCATGAGGTCGCGAGCATGGCCGGATACATTGTTTATCAGTCCAAAACAGGAGTCACATCGTGATCTTAGAAGACTTTAATGCGAGAATGGGTTCCCTCGTCCCCATGTCCTGCGATGATCGCCTGTTTCTTACACCTTTGTCTCCCGGAACAGCCCACACCCCCATTGTCGTATCAACACACATTGACGACGCTTTATTGGCTTCTATAAACATTACGTGCTCACTGCTTCCTAAGGCTCTTCTTAGGGCAACTCACACGTCAAGAGCTTGAATGACAATGTAAATGACTCTGTATTTTTGACATATTTGTCACGCCAAGTAGAAAGTGGGTGGTTCATAGAGTCGAGGTGCAGAGAAGTAGACGATTCGAGGAATGTGGACAAATGAATAGCTGGTATCAAGTATTAGGTGTACGTCAATGACCATTATCCAACACGTTGAGCACACATACATAATGAAGAGGACCACAATGAGGTATACGTTGGGTCCTCATCGCTCGAGCCAAGCATTGCATGCAAGGTCGATAAAATGAGTGGTCGCTTTGAGACGCTCCGCCGAGAAGCCGCGGGGCTTCAAGAATATTAAGGTGCAACTTTACAAATGTCCAACTCCGTCAAGAAGTAAACCACACTTACATCGATACCTCCAGAAAGTAGTAAAACCTGTCAGATTCTATGGGAACCTAACACCGAAGGCCGGGACTGGTGGCCAAAATTTCGTTGCCAGAACGGCGTAAAAATCCCTAGGTTGATGCTTGGTGGACCATAAAACTAAGGATAGAAAATCCACTCACGGCGTTTAGGGACTCGTTCACATACGGGAAATAACACCCCTCCCCCTTTAGCGCAACGTCCCGACGCATAAGCAGACGCAGGCCAGTGACGACTGTGCTGGCCATCGATGACATGATGGACGTCGTGGAGGTTGTCGTAAGGCTCGCAGTCGTTGTGTGTGGTGTCATAGCCGTGTCACTTGACTGGATACTTGGTCATTTTCCTACGACGTCAATGTATAACGATGTCTTCAATCACTTAATCCGTTTCCGTGTCCACGTGAATAGGAAGTAGAGGTGTGACGTCTTTGGCGGGGTAGTGCGTCAGGATCTTGATGTGGAAGACAGGGTGGAGCTCAATGCTGTTTGGAAGGAGAAGCTGAGCGACAACAAGGGTTTGCATTCGCTTGATCTCAAATGGTCCTAACCGCCGGGGCTTGAGTTTCATACAATCCTATCCTTGAAATTTGATGTTTTATTAGTTAAGGAGGATACGATTAGTAGTGCTAAACACGTCATATCTAGGATGTCGGTTGGCTGCTCAATTCATGTCTGCTTTTATTTTTGCGAGCATGGGAGAAGTAAGTGCCATTTCCAAAGACAAAGATGTTGTGGTCATGACTGGTTGTGTGAGTTGTTGTCCAGATAACTGCTCGGCCCACAAAGACGTGATGAGTGTCAGACCTAGTTTCATTACGAGGTTTTTCAGGAGCTTGATTTCCTTTTTGTGTTTGCTTTTGATGTTGCTGCAACTACCGTTGCTTTTCTTACTGCTATTGTTATTCCTGCAACAAATGTTACACATGCTAGTCTTGCTATTGATGGTGAGGAGGCACATATCGTGCCTTTGATTGAGAAGTGAGTGGTTTCAAGGAGCTACACGTTGTCTTTTGTGATGTCCTTTGGGTTTGGTATCAAGTACGATGATGGTTGCACCGATTGAGGAAGGGTGTGAAATCACGTGTTTTAGTTATGGGTATCGTAGAAGGTTTATAAAACATGACCAAGAAGCTCTCTACTTCACAAGTAGTGAATGGTGGTGTGTTGAGGGACAGTCAAGCACACTCTATTGCTAGCTTCATTGGAGGGCTTCAGCTTGATGGTAGTGCAAGAGGTGGAAACATGTCTTCTTTGGAGGCAATTAAACAGAGACTCATGGAGCCATCGGGACTACAATTTGGAATAGATGAACTCGGAATCTCAACATTGGTGTTGTAGGTGTTTAGTAAGTGTAAGAGTGACTCTCGAGAGTGACGATAGAAGACGTTTTAGTCAAAAAATGACAGTGTTAGATGTTATAAGATGTTGAGCACTCTTAGCTTAAGTTCATTGTGCATGTTACCTTTTGAGAGTGCAGAGGAGCACAACTGCTATCAGTGGTTCCTACGATTGACCACAATGGTACTACTAAACGGGGTGATGCTTTTGTTATTGCCAGTTGTGACGCTACAGCTTTTGGTTCTTTCCTCGCTATTTTTCAAAGAACTTCTAGACCAACAACGAGGTAGTAGAGGCTAATGATAAGCGGCAATATGTTCATGCATGTTTGAACCTCTTTTTTTGTCCACGACTGGCAAGTTGTTATAGTTTTCAAAGTTTACTTTGCTTATGCCAATTAGTTGGCAACTGGTGACTACTCCAAGAGGCAGGCACTACCGGAGGGAGTGACGAGGACTAATACATGAGACAAGTAGCTCATGCTTCTCTACTCCATGTGGAACCACGTGGACTGGGAGGAATCCTAGTAGCTCACATAGAAACCTTCGGGACCTTGGCGAAGCTTACGCCCGTATAAAAGGAGTTTGCACAACAAATGGACGCGTCTTAATGGGTGTTTATTGAAAATTTGTTAAAAGAGCTCCCTCCTCAACAGTGTCTGCCACCAAATTGACGTGAAGTAGGGTAGCAAGCAAAGGATCAAGGGCACCTACGAGTGGAGAAATGACGACTAGACAGAGTTGAAAAAACCGGATCAATGAGATTCTTGACAAGAGCTTTACTTGCCATTCCATGGCATCAAATGCACCCACGATGGTTTTTTTTTGCGTGGAAAGAAGACATCCGAAGTGCAAGATTTTGGATTACCCGGGGATGAAAGACATTGTCAGGAAGAAAAAAAATGTTCTGCATGTAGAGTTGCCTTCAAACCAATTACAAAGTATCGTGCAAATTTACGCATCATGTTAAAAATGGATAGGACAGTGTTTTGCAGTTGCTTCTTAAACTTTTAATGGCACATTCTGATAAACTGTGAAATGTTCATGGTACATTTGTGGCAATAATGACCATGTTGGTAGAACTCAGTTGGGCATGAAATTCACGAGGGAAGTTCCATAAAATTTGAAAATGGTTCCAATTTTTGTAATTTTTATGGAGAAAAACCTTTATGATAGCATGCGCGAATGATTTTAGGAAAGAATTAGCGTATAAGTAATTCATTGGGTTTTTTATTTTTTAAGGAATAAAAAATAATATCTTTAAATAATTAATTTTCTAATTAAGTTTTAATTTGTCATATTTTACTTGGAATGCGATGCATGGTAGTGAAATTGCTTCTCAATCGCGGTGTATCATGCACCCCTCATTGCTCGTTCAAAGATGAAGTGGAGAAAATATTTTGAAGAGAAAATCATGAAGATTTTTTTGTAAAAAAAATAGATCACCAATTAATTTACTTTATGTATTGACCACCCTTACTCCTGTGCTGTGAAAGATGATGAGAGGGATAGGGTGGGCTCCCTGTAGGAGCTCTAGCAAAATTAAATTGTCGGAGACAGGTTCGAAACGGAGTGAAAGTGAAGCCCTGGATTTGCGCAGTCGTCGTCGATTCTACCGGCGGCTGGTCAGGCTATCGCCTCTGACAAGGTTGCCTGTGATTGCCCTTCCACATCCGCAATCCCGAGCCAATCTCTCAGGAGGTTTCTCATGTAGCCTTGCAGCCGCAAGCCTGTCCGATGTCGCAGGATTGAAATATCCCAATGATTCATTTCCGTCTACGCGTAAAGTCCGCATTGTGTCCTCCCAAGGACAGGCTGTAGTTATCATTCGGTGGTCTCCTGGGAGTGTATCGTGGAAGAGTCTTTTCACCTGGCTTGATAGATGGGGATGGGTGACCTCTCCTGCGGTTCCACGTGAAGCGCCGGCGGGCGGTGTCGCGCCGCAGGAGCGTTTCAACTCTCGCTCTCCGGAGTCGCTGTTGGTCCTCTCTCGTCATCGCGGGCCGAGTTGGGAGCGGTCTGTGGACAACCCAGCGGATCCGCTTCCGCACCCGGGTCTCAACTGGAGTGGACACCCAGTCACTGCCGTTGCTCACTGATCGATGCGTCAGCGGATGTCGGCCGCCTTCGTTGACTCGAGCCATTTCGAGGCCCTCTCCTAGCGGAGGGGACTCACAGCTGCTGCCGCTGAATCTGCTCTGGATGTTGTGTGCCGTACACCTCCTCGCCAGCAGCGTTGGACACAAGTCCTCCTCGCCTCCTGCTTTCGACCAGCGCACGTTACCGCTGCGGACAGGGCATGCTAGAGGCAAGCCAGCGATCCTCAGTGCGCACGCCGAAGCGGCCGCACTGATCCGCATCGCGTTGATGTGCCGCGGACCTTCTGCAGGAGCAAGGGACCATTGGATCTCAGAGGAAGAGATCACCACTCTCGACACAAGCTTCTCCGTAGGGAAGCGCAAACCGGCAGGCGTGTGACAGGAGCGCATCTTCAGCAGGGGCAATGGGCGCGCAACAGGCGCAGAGGGAACGGCAGCAGCGACTGACGTCAGAGAAAAGAGAAGCGCCTCCGCAATCCAGCCACCGCACGCCGCGATGCTACGGCGTTGAGGAGATTGCACGAGCGACGGTGGGAACAGCGAGAGCGGCTGATGGTTGTGCGAGACGGCCTCAGTCATCTACGTCAGCCGCCTTCGCCGTGGCTGCCGTTGCCGTCGCTTCTGCTCTGGCGGTTCTCCCATGTGGAGTAGAAGCTGGTGCGTATGGCTGGAGGTTCTAGCAGTAGTCTGCGCACCACCGCTGCAGCTTCAGCAGCAGCAGCAGCCAAAGCAGTCGCAGCGTCAGCTGCCGTTAGCGGCTGCAGTTGACGGCGGCTTGACGCCGCTGTGGCAAGCCCCGATTCCGCTGCAGCCTGCTGCGGCAGCAGCGGTGGCAGCACCAGGAGCGGAAGCAGCGTCAGCCGCGGCAGGGGCAAGTTTCGGATGCTGTCCCGCAGAGAGCTACGATGCGCAGCGGATGAGGGGATCGGACAGGTTGCACGTGCCTAGTCTATCTTGGAGGCCAAAGCAGCTGCAGTTGCGGCTGGTACCGCATCATCAATGGAAGAGGCAAGAGCACAGCCACCGGACGTCTGCTTGCGTAGATGGCCGCGTCGCGCAGCACATGAGAGTTTCTTTAGACGTTTACCCAGCCGTTTTGAGAATTGTATGGCGTGGTGCAAAGGGCAGAGAGAAAGAGAGTTCCGGTTCCCGCTGCCAGCGCATGTCTGGAAGAAAGTGCTTGGCGGCAGCTGCAACAGTGTCGCAGAGGAAATCATGCAGATCGGTGTGGCTGCGAAGCCCCATAGGGTACCCAATGTCGCTTCCTGAGGAGTGAATGAGTGCTGAACCGATGGCAAGATGAGACGTGCACCATCGGCGGTACCCAATGTCGCGCGCGCTCAGTCGCATGCTGCCACGTCGCACGGTCGCATGCGCTGTGGTCGCTCACGGCTCGGTCATGTGCGGCACGGTCACGCACGGCTTGGTCGCATGCAAGTCTGCTAGGCAGCTTAAGCCCTCCCCCTTCCCCCTTACCACTCTGTCCTTGTTGTCATCCCCCCCTCCCCCCCCTGCCGCCGCATGACAGCTATCCTTCATGTCTTTTGGTGCATGAGAGACGTGTTGAGCTTTTTGACGCCTCCTCTGCCACCCCTCCATGGAGCGCGTCTGTTGGTGCACTGGCTGCAACGTCTGGGAACTGTTCGGCGCTGTCGTTGAGCTGTTGATGCGTTGGCGTGTCTGTGGCTTGGGCATGGCATATGGCAGGCGACGAGGTGCGGCACATGCTGGCCGACACGTCTTCAGAAGCGTCGGGAACGGCGCCAGTGTCAGGTATGGCGCGAGAGAGTTGCCTTTGCATGCTGCATCGCATTGCGTGTGGCGCTGCCGTGCGTTGCAGTCCGGAACAGCGTCATGTCATAGACGTTGTGTTTCATGCAGGTAGCTGCAGCAATGGATGCAGAGTTTTCAGTCTGCAGTGCCATGGCTGAGCTGCGCGGGATGGTTGCATGGCTGCCGTGTGATTCCATGCACGAGTAAATTGTCGTCTTGTGCATCCCATGTCTTCCTCCAGCATGTGGTGTGACCGATGTCGCTTGGTTCTGCTTGTGCATGGCAGTCGAGACGATGGAGGCGCATTGATCCCTGCCTGTCTGATTCGCTCTCCTGCCCTTCAAGAGCAGCAGGCGTGCAACAGAAGCAGCAAAGCAGACATGGCATGGGACGGCAGGATGCATCAGCTGCCATTTCAGCCACCAGCTGTTCTCAACACTGCACACTCGCAAGCAACTAGGCATGAGTGCACATCCATGCCTCCCCGCATTTGTGTTCGCCACACTCACAGCATCGCACAGCACCATTGTGTCTGTATGCGTGCGTGCGTGTGTGCGTGCGTGTGCGTGCGTGCGTGCGTGCGTGCGTGCGTGCGTGCGTGCGTGCGTGTGTGCGTGCGTGCGTGCGTGCGTGCGTGCGTGCGTGCGTGCGTGCGTGCGTGCGTGCGTGCGTGCGTGCGTGTGTGCGTGCGTGCGTGCGTGCGTGCGTGCGTACGTGCGTGCGTGCGTGCGTGCGTGCGTG
>SZWC01013668.1:27102-37213 GCA_023375785.1 Penium margaritaceum | reverse complement strand
CAAGGATCAGGCTAGGGAGACGCGCAAAGTCTCATAAGCTTCAATAGCTTAGTAAATGCAGAGAGAAATGACAACTGACAGGTCCAGGGCATAAATACCTGCCGCGGCGCACGGCGGGTGTCGCACGCGGCAGTCCAAGAGCTGTCCTAAAACCGGCCCAAAACCACTGTTTTGGCCGTAACTCTGCGCAAACATGTCAGAATCCTACGCCGTCTGAACCTAGACGTGCAGAATCAAAAGACGCACGCAACGACTGGTCACATGCATGCATCCATCGATGGACAGCGAGTATATAATGCAAAAATATGCAAATGGGCCTCATGCCCAGTCCGCCGAAAGGCGCCTGCAAGACGTGGAAGTCACAGCAAGAAGTCCCGGTGACATCTGGGGCTCTGGAACGTGGTCGGTCAGCTCCGGACGGGTAGTCCGCCGCCTGTCGTCGCGCCGGTGTCACCAGGGCCGCCTGCCTCAGGGATCTGCACGAGTATGGACACGGCCGAGTGGTCACAGTAAACTGTACAGGAACGGCACAAAGCACAACACGACCATGCACGAAGTGAATCACATACCTACGTGTCAAGCATCAAGCAAGAGAGACAGAGAAACAGGTCTCCTCATGACACCGGAAAAGTGTCTCCAGGTGCCCGGGTCTCAACCACATCATGCATGGATCATACATAACACATGTATGCAATGGGTCTCCACGTCACACCGATAGAACTCAACAGCTGCGCGGGTCTCGACCACCATAACCTAGCATAGATCATACATAACACATAGAGGCAATGGGTCTCCACATCACACCGATGAAACTCACCAGGTGCGCGGGTCTCGACCAGCATAACCTGCACCATAGCATCGTGCTGCACCCCAAGTAACCTCACTGTCCTCAAAAAGATGTCAGATCAAAGTCCACACACCAACACTCCCCCTGGGCTGCAGAGGCTGACAGTATGAGCAAAGCTGATGGCTGCTCCCAACACAATCCGTGAGGAGGGAGCACGGCTCCCCCATGGCCACATACCCCTGCACAGCAATAGCAAGGGTGACGACGATGCTGGTGGGATGTGTCGGCGCAGAGCCTCACCCCGGAGCGGCGTCGTCGCTGTCATCGTCATCGCTGTTGTAGTCGTCACTACTGTCGTCATCTGCTGATGTGACTGGTGCAGCGCTGAGGGCCTCCTCCAAATGCATCGCCTCCCGTATGCATGCCAGCTGCTGTGTTGCATGCTGCCACACGGACTGCGCTGCGTCGAGACGCGTGTGCAGTTCGTCGAGCTCAGCTGCGGCAGCCTGCCGGCCAGCTGCATCTACGGAGTGCAGACGGTCAGTCGCGGAGTGAATCTGATGGTGGAGCTCCATCATGTGCGCGTCGGCGCGAGTCACTGCCTCCCGCATCCTCATCTCCTCGTCGCGTAGGAAGCTCTCCACGCCAATAGGCGACTCAGCTGCTGCCTGATCACCAGCTGCTGGCAGGGGGTCGTCACCACTGAGCGCGTCCGCATCCGTAGCAGCTACACCAGAAGGGGGTGGTGTTGCGGAGTCACTGGCTACTGCTGACACACTCGACACTCGGGTGTCAGGTGGCCAGACGTCGTCATCCGTCGGTGTATCTGCCGCTACAACGTCGTCGCTGTCATCGGGAACCAATACACCCTGCAGAAACGCCGAGCCCCTGGTGCACAACCAATCGTCCACCTGCTGCTGTGCGTCCGCCCGTCGCCAACGTGCATCCTGTAGGGACCACTCCGCAGCCTCGAGACGGGTGTGCACATCCTCCATGCACATCTCAGCAACCTGTCGTGTAGAAGCATCCGTAGTGTACCAACGGCTGCTGGCCTCCCGGAGCTCTGATACCATGAGAAGTTTCCTAGAACCTTCCTAACCACTTGCCGCGACACTAGGCGTCAGCGCCAGGTCAGCGTGTGACAACAGTCACAAGTTAGAGACAAAACTGCAAGGGTCTGGGTTGGGACACGAACAGAGTGTCAGGAAACTCAAACTGAATATAATTGCAGAGAGAGATAACAAATGACAGGTCCACAGTATAAATACCTGCCGCGGCGCACGACAGGTGTCGCACGCTGCAGTGCAAGGTCTGTCCTAAAACCGGCCCAAAAACACTATTTTGGCCGTAACTCTGCGCAGACAAATCAGAACGCTACGCCGTCTGAACCTAGAGATGCAGAATCTCAAGCCGGACGCTACGACTGGTCACACACACAAGTCCGGCACCGATCGGTGGAAAGGAAATACAAAACATGCAAATTGGGCTCAAGAGCCAGTCCACCGAGAAAACTCTAGCGTCTGCAGAAAAACCGCAAAGCACCCCGACAAGCACCCAGGGCGTCTTGGCAGCTCTCAAGCAGCTGCTGGTGGATGGAGCCACCACACGTCGGTGCTCCGGTGCCAGCTGCGTCCGCATCAAGGATAGTGTCGTCGCGCTCTCCTGTAGCGCTGCTCTCCATGCTGTCGCTCGTGACAGGTGGAAGCCACACACACGAACAAACACGGATAGCGAGAGTTGAGGTTTATGAGACACAAGAGAGCGGTCACGAGAATGCAATGTAGCGTTCGTCAGGGGAGGGGATGAGAGGGGCGAGCGAGCGAGCAGTGAGCTCGCTCGAGGCTCGATCCCCATCACATGATAACATAGGGATTCACCCCCCACCTTGTAGGTAGGCCCAGCCACTATGCTAGCAAGAAAGTAGGAGACAAGCAATGGAGTACGCCATGGATCGGGGAACGCTCACGACTTGGAAAAAGTGAGTGAACAAGACACAGCTTAGCGAGAGTGAGTGTGAGCGAGGTGGTGAGAACCAGTTGACCGGGCCACCCACGCGAGACACTCGTCGTGGGGCCCGGCCGCCACCCAGGGATCGAACCCAACCCTGGAGCGAACGAGCTTCAGGCGGTTTCTCACACGCCGGCACAAGCCGGACGTGTGGTCCCGAGGGATCAGCAACCCGGTTCACCACTCTAGGAACATGCAAGTGTTCAATCAACTAACAAGCATGCAATCCAACAAGTTGTATCCCCTTTTTTGCATGTGAGGGTATCACTAAACTAAGGCATGTGACAAGGCTGGTGTTGAAGCCACCACTCGGCAACTTGATGGAGGCATCTCCACTGTGCACTTCATGCTGCACCACAGTCTTGCACCAGTGAGCCTTAATCCAGTTCAATCACCTGCAGTGGTGAGGTGTGTGCATGAATGGAGACAAGAGGGCACTTGCGTGTGTTTGTGACAATAACCAACACTCCCCCATGACCCACAGACGAACATGCCTCACACACATGAAACATAGAACGAGGTGAACATCACAAGAATCACATCAATTGACGGCATCATGAGAGCGCAGCAAGCCAACAGCATGCACGGCCGCCTTGAACATTCCACTGCTAAGCGCTTTGGTGAGAAAGTCTGCACGCTGTTGACGAGTGTCGACCCAGACGACCTGAACTTCCCTAGCAGAAATGCGCTCGCGTACAAAGTGATGCTCAATGTTGATGTGCTTAGTGCGAGAGTGATGCATGCCATCGTGCTCAGCAATCACCTTCGCACTCCGGTTGTCACAGCGCAGGGTGATGCAATGAATGGGAACACGCAACTGTTGCAGCAGGCGGGACAGCCAAACACTCTCACACGTACCTGCACCCAGTGCCACATACTCCGCCTCACTGGAGCTCCTGGCAACACAACCCTATTTTCCGCTCTTCCAGGAGACTGCAGTCCCCCCGACGAGGAAGATGTAACCAGTGCGGCTGCGAGCATCTGTGTCATGTGCCCAGTCGCTGTCTGTGTAGCCGTCAACGACTACGGAGGGCTGAGCACGGTAGCAGAGTCCTACGCGGGCAGTGGACAACGCGTAGCAGACGACGCGCAGTGCGGCCTCGAGATGCTTCTGTCGAGGCTGTTGGGAGAACTGGGGAAGGAAGTTGACCGCGAAGGCCACGTCTGCTCTAGTGGTAGTGGCGAGATACATGAGGGAGCCGACAACACTGAGGTAGTCGGTGACGTCAACAGGCTCCCCCAGCTGTGCTGAGTCCAGTGACTTCAGCAGGCGCTGACCTGCTGGAATCATCGGTGTGGACGCGGTGGGAATGTCTGCGAGCAAAGGAGCAAAACGCTCCCCCAGTGTACGTATGTACGCAGCCTGGTGCACATGCAGGGTGCGACGCTGACGATCACGCTCAAGCTCCATCCCCAAAATCACCCGCGTAGGACCTAGATCCTTCATCTTGTAAGCAGACTGCAGCAGGTCTTTCACTGAATGGACAGCTGCCGGGCTGGGTGAGGCAATGAGCAGGTCATCAACATAGACCAACACCGCCACAAACGGCTCTGAGGGGGCGCTCAAGAAGAGCGCTGGATCAACTGTGCTGCGACGGTAACCTCCCCGTTCGAGAGTCGAGGAGATCTCCATGTTCCAACATCGCGGCGACTGCTTGAGCCCATAGAGGGCTTTGCGCAGTCGCCAAACCTTGCTCGTGCCATCGGTGAAGCCCGGGGGCTGTATCATGTAGATCTCTTCATCGAGCTTCCCGTGCAAGAAGGCGCTGTTGACATCCATCTGCTCCAGTTCCCAGTCGTGCTGGGCGACGAGGCTCAAAAGTGCTCGAGCCGTGGTATATCTCCCGACCGGTGCAAAGGTCTCATCAAAGTCAACGCCGGGGATCTGGGAGAACCCCTTTGCTGTGAGACGTGCCTTGTACCGGTCGACAGTTCCATCGGGCTTCAGCTTGCGCCGAAGGACCCATCGGGCGGAGACTGCCTTGCGACCTGCAGGCAGATCCACTAGCTCAAAGACTCCATGATCTTGGAGGGCTGTGAGCTCCTCCTGCATGGCCTTCTCCCAGAGGTCAGCGTCTGCTGCCTCACGAGCCTGCCGGACAGTGGTGGGCTCAGGAGGGAGAGTGGGGAGGCCAGCGGCCGCAAAGCATGCGGCGACATAACCAGTGACAGAAGACTTAAGAGCACTGTGGAACTCGTGGGCTACAAGAGCATAGCCAACTGCAGAGTTTGGGTGTACAACGCTCACAGACAGGCCCAGTGCATCAAGGCCGGTGGGGCCAGCTGAAGGACCAACTGTGGAGGATGTGGCTCTGGAGCGGGTGACTCGCTGAGAGGCAGTGGACGAGCCTGCCGGGAGAGACTCAGCAGGCGCCCTAGAAGAGGAGGGCTGAGAGGGCTGAGAGGAAGGAAGAGCACGAAGTCTCCCCCCACGAGTATAAGGCTCTGGGCAAGGGGGCCGAGCCTGAGTCGCACCGCCTGCAGTGGTGTCAAGCACCAGAGAAACTGCAGGGCCAGGAGATGAGGTGGGAGTAGAGTGAGCAGTGGACTGTGCGGGAGTGGGTGCCGAGTGTGAGGACTCGGGAATGGCGGTAGACGGCGAAGACACAGGGCTACCGGCTGAGGACAGGGGTGACTCGGACTCCGGGGAGGGCACTGAGGCCCCCGACTCAGAGGAGACTGGGTCCTCGTCACTGTCCGTAGGAGTGACAATAGGGGACGCTGTCTGAGAGGGAGACGTGGACGCACGGAGATCGGAGGCTGGAATAGACCCACCCCCCCCAAGCCGACGAAGCGAGGAGAGAGAAGACGGAGGAGGGACATGGGACAAGTCACGGGGAAATACATCCTCAAAGAAGAGGGCGTCACGCGACTCGATGACGCGGGAACGGTCGGGGTCCCAGAAGCGCCACGCCTTAGACATGGCAGAAACGCCAAGAAATGTGCAGAGGCGCGCGCGAGGACTCAGTTTGCCATCACGAAAGTCCTCTAGCAACCAGATAGCAGCCACACAGCCCCAGACACGAGCCAGACGGAGGTCAGCACGGCGACCGTACCAGCGCTCAAAGGGGGTGATGTGACGAGGAAGGGGACCGTGTGGGACACGATTCCACACCCAGGTCATGTAGCACATGGCCTTGAAGGAGAAGACGGGAGAGAGGGAAGACTCGCTGAGGAGAGTACGAACACCATCAGCAAGGGTGCGGTTCCAGCGTTCAGAGACACCATTCTGCTGGGGTGTGTAGGGAGCCGTGGGCTCCATACACACCCCACGAGAGGTGAGAAAGCGAGCGGTGGGACCCATGAACTCGCCACCACGGTCACAGCGAAAGACTTTGAGCCGGCGACCACAGGCCAGCTCAGCCTGTGGTAGCCATGACTCAAGTGTGGGACAGACGTCACTCTTTTGTCGAAGGGCAAAAACCCAGCGCATCCGAGAAAAGTCGTTTGTGAGACAGAGGACATAACGTCCGACACCCCCAAGGGCGTCATGGGCAAGAGGTCCCATGACGTCAGCGTGCAGGAGGTCAAGTGGGTGAGACGTGCGAGACTCAGACGTGGAGAATGGGGAGCGGTGCATTTTGCCTTGAGCGCAGTCGAGACAGTCAGTGGGGCAGGGTGTAGAGAACGTGTCGGCATCAAGTCCATTCGCAGGCATGTCCCAAAGCAAACTGTCAATAGCAGCAGTGTGAATGTGACAGAGGCGACGATGGAGCAACTGGGCATGTGCAGGAGTGAGGGAGCGAGCCACATGAACAAGGGCAATCGTGGAGGGATGGGTTGCAAACGAGGGCACACGGAACAAGCGGTCACAACGAGTGCCACGCAGTAAGACACGACCAGTGGTGCGATGCATAACAGAGGCAATACCCCGACTGGATGAGAAGTCCATGCACTGGTCGTCGAGAGTCGTAACAGACAACAGACTGAGCTAAAGAGCGGGCACATAGAGAACGTCAGGGAGGAAGAGCTCCCCCCCAGGGCCAACAAAACGGACGACACCGACACCTTGGACACGGAGAAGGTGGCTAGAGCCAGTGCGTACAAAGCGAACAGAACCAACAGGATCCAACGACACAAACGCTGAACGACAGGAAGTCATGTGGTGGGTGGCCCCCGAATCAAGATCCAGAAGCCACCCGTCACACGGACAGACGCAAGATCACGACTCACAGCGGCAATGGCAGAATGAGGAAAGAGGCGCTGACCACAAGCGGCAAGGCAACGAGGGAGACTGTACGACTGCCAATCCTCAATCCATGGGACGTCAACTGGGGGACACCCCTGAACATGACCGGGGGGGGGGTCCACGAAGAGGCGAGTCAACAGCACACGCAAGGCCCTCCTCAACCAAACGTACACTCTCACCTCCCTGATCACGAAGGTGACGCTGGTGGACGGCATGAGAGAGCGCAGAGTCCAGCTGGCGGTCGTCCTCAGGTGGTCCGGTGATGAGTGCGGTAGAGGAGGGTGGCTGGGGACCAGGGGCAGAGGAAGCCCATGTTGGAGGTGAGTAGAAGCCAGAGGGAGGCCCGAAGTAGACAGGGCCTCCAAATCCCGGGGGCCAACCCCAGGGTGCGGATGGAGAAGGTGCGGAGAGGACACTGCTGTAGACAGCTGCTGTAGGCAATGGAGGAGAAGTGTGCGTCGAGCCATGACTGGACCCCGCGGAGGTGGAGGAGCGGGCAGAGCCTCCACCAGACCCTGAAGAGCGTGCCCAGTGAGCACGCATGGCGGAGGCCAGGCGTGCGTCATCTGGCGGTGCAGGACACTTGGGCGCCGCATGACCAGCGGCGCCGCAGTTCCAGCAAGTGACAGTGCTGGAAGATGAAGAGGGGGATGCGGTGCTGCCAGAACCGCGACCTTTGCCACCCTTCCCCTGCCCGCCACCGCCAGTACCACCTCCTTGGTGTTTCCCTTTGCTACCCCCTCCACCACGCCCACCCCCTTGGGAAGCAAGGGAGGTGGCAGTAGTAACAGAGGTGGAGATGGAGGACGAGCTGGAGGCTGAGGAGGTGGAGGAGGAAGGAAGTGCGGTGGCTGCTGCTGCAACGGCTGCACGGTGGATGCGTTTGTTCTGCAAGGAGCTCCACCAGTCGGTGAGGCGCTAGGAGGTGAACTCCCATAAGGCCCCAATTCCAGGGGGTGCGTCAGCGGGAACAGGGATTGCCGCCAGACGCTCCAACTCTGTGGCCTTCACTTTGCGAAAGATGTCGCTGAGTTCAGGGATGAGGCCGTTGACAATGGAGAGGACAACAGGGAGTTGGCCTGGGGCGGCCTTGCCGAGGTCGCGCAGCAGTCGCAGACTGCAAGCCCAATAGGCGCCAACCGTCTCGTCAGCACGCATGGAAAGCGTGTTGAACTGGACGGTGAGGACGCTCTGTGCTACGTGTCCAGTGACTGTCGTGCGCCGCTTGATCAGGGCATAGGTCCCAACCGGGTCAGCGGGGGTGCGGCGTGCAGTGTCAGCATTATAGGATCCAATCTCATCAGTGAGATCGTCTGGTCCGGCACGAATGAGGGCACGGACCGCTCGCGCCGACTCAGAATCGACTGGCACAAAAGGTGGGACAGCTGAGGGATTTGGTGTATGGTAGTATTCCCAGAGTTGTTCCCCTTGCGCACAGGCACTGAAACGAACCTCCCAAGAGTGAAAAGTAAGACTGGATGTGAAATGGGGTGGAGTGGAGTCAAAGGCAGGCTTGCGTTGCACTGGTGGAGCAAGGGCTTTGGCTGTAGCAGCGCCAGCAGCTGCGGCGACTGCAAGTGGATCAGAAGAGGATGTGCCAGCGGCAGTGGAAGCGGAAGCGGGAGAAGTGGAAAATGCTGCACCAATGCTAGCGGACTGAGTGCTACGCAGTGTGGGCTGCAGACGATTCAGAACCAAGTCAGCGATGTGATCAGCGAATGTCTCTTGGTCAGCCTGCTCAGCCCTCAATTTTTCCTGAGCAGCGCGATGAGCACTGAGAGCTGCCTGCAACGCTGTGCGCTCATGCTGAAGCTCAGCCTGCAGTGCTGTGTATTGGTCATCGTCGATTGGCATTGTGCCAGCGACGTGACTCTGCCGAAAATGTTTCGGCAGAGTTTCCCTTGCCCCAGTGGGCGTGAGAAAGTAAGATATCGGTGTTGGAAGTGCGCTGCAAGGCAACAACCTGAATGCACAAACACGCCGATACAGGAAAGGCAGAGAGAGTGGGAGAACAAGAGAAGGCAAGCTCACCACACACGGCGGTGCAGAGAGAACAGTGGTGGAAGTGCCGCAGCGGCTGAGGAGGCGACGACTGCGACAACGGCTGATGTGGTGACCACGAAGCAAGCTACACCGGTCAGGGCTGCACCTGACAGAGTGGCGATGACTGTAGCGGTCAAGACCAACAGTTGAATGTGCCGAGTGACTGACGGTGATGAGGAGGGTAGAGAGGCTGCCTGTGTTGTGGAGGCGTTGGCGGAGTCAACTGCACTGGAGAGTGTTGTGGCTGCTGCGGCTGCGGCGGACGCAACTGTGTTTGCTGCTGCAGCAATCTGAGTTGCTACGCTGACGGCAGAGGTCGCCAAAGGTCCCTGGTCAACCGTTGCAGTGTATGTGTCAATGGCTCGACCAGCAGCAGTGCTAGCTGGTGCACGTGTGGCACGTGCTGTGGCTGCAAAGGTAGTGGCAATGGCAGCGCTGGATGCAAGGGTAGCCTGCAGTGTTGAAAGAATATCAGGAGACGAGATGGGCTCTGCAGCAGTTGCGGCTGGGGATGCAGCAAAATGCGGAGCAGAGGCCTCTGATGCTGCTGCTGCAGAAGGTGGAGCTGCACCACGGGGAACAACACGGCGGTGTTGTGGGCGCGTCCTATGGGAAATGGGCGGGCTTACGAGAGAGTGAAGAGGTCGGTGGTCGCGTTGTGGTGCTGTTGCCGGCTGATTCAGCAACGTTGGAGAGTCGTCGTCGGCCGATTGGCAACGAGTCGCGTAGTCCCTTGCGTCCGCCCACGCGTAATGATCAGCGGGATTGTAGTCTTCACCGGGGTGATACCCCGGACTGCTGCGACGCACCCTCGACCACACTTCTCTCTCCGCCCGCTCCTCGTAGTACGCGAGCTCCTCGTCAGTGTGTGCACGGTCCCGAGCCGCTGTGGATGACGGAGGGGCGGGCTCGGTCTCAGGTGGAGACGCCAGCGTTCTGAATGCTGGGCTGCCTCAGGGCAGCCCGAGGTGATTGAGAGTGTACTGGGTCAAGCCTAGCTGCAGGGTTGAAGCTGAGGTCACGGCTGTGAAGCTAGCAGCTGCACAAAGCGGTGGCTGCTGCGGCTGCCTAGGCTGCCATGGTCT
>SZWC01013668.1:11462-24349 GCA_023375785.1 Penium margaritaceum | reverse complement strand
AGGCAAAACGGACGACGCCCGGGTTTTGGGCTGTCGGCCGACTGGCAGGCCTCACCAAGAAAACCTGCCAGCCTGAAATTAGCTATTTTCTGATTGGCTGATGAACTGAGTAACAAGCTCTACAGAGCTGGGGGGGGGGGGTAGAACTTGGAGGGGTCCCCCATTGCTGTTCATTCTTTATTCCTAATCAGTTACTATCAGTTTTCAGCTGCTTTCTGGCGCTAACTCTGGCGCGCGCGTTTCTGAGTAACAAACCCAGAGCTTCCACACTTAGACTCTAGAGCAGCAGACTGAGGGGGCAGCTGACTTAAGCAACGAGCGTGGAAGCCCACACGCTACATCAACAACGCTGCTGCCCCAACCTGCTGCATAGACTTTCCTTTTTGGTATTAGAGCCAGAGCGTAGCAGCAGCAGCAGAAGACCGGGGAACAGGTGCCAGACAACGCCGGCGGACCCCCATACGCGCCAGTGCAGGGGAAATGCTGCCGTATTTTTTCCCACAGCATTGACCCTCCTGGTGGCGGCGTCAGATTTTTTCCCATGGCCACTGGGCCAGGGGAAATGCTGCCGAAATTCTTTCGGCAGCACTGACCCCCACGCGTGATGCGAGGAGGTGAGCGGCAGGCGGCGTTTGACGTCTGTGGGCGATGACGCAAGCGGCAACGTCACCCAGGTGTAGTGACTGGCACCACCAGCAGCAGCAGGCAGAAGCAGCAGCTCGCAGCAGCCCGCAGCAGCTTATAGCAGCAACAGCAGCAGCTGCGCACAGCAGCAATAGCAGCAGCAGCGCGCAGCAACAGCCAGCTGCAGCAGCAGCCCGCTACAGCAGCAGCCCACAGTAGCAGCCCGCAGCGGCAGCAGGCAGCAGCCAGCAGCTGCAGCAGCGTGCAGCAGCAGCAGCGGGCTGCAGCTCGCTGCTGCCAGCGAGCAGTAGCTCGCTGCTGCCCGGCGAGCAGCAGCTCGCTGCTGCCAGCGAGCAGCAGCTCGCTGCTGCCCGGCGAGCAGCAGCCCGCTGCTCGCAGCAAACAGCGGGCTGCTGCCCGCTGTGACAAAGAAAAAAAAAACAAGAAAAAGGGCAAGAAAAAAAATCCTCCACCCCCGCAGCTTGCTGCAGCAAGCAGCTGCTGCAGCACGCAGCAGCTGCAGCAGCGCTCAGCAGCAGCAGCGAGCTGCAGTAGCCACAGCAGCTGCTGCAGCTCGCAGCAACAGCAGCTACAGCTGCAACTGCAGCAGCAACAGCAACAGTAGCAGTAGCTGCAGCACCCGTAGCAGCAGCAGCAGCAGCAGCAGCAGTAGCAGCAGTAGCAAACAGCAGCAGCAGCAGCAGCAGCAGCAGCGACAGCAATAGCAGCTGCAGCAGCAGCAGCAGCAGCAGCAGCAGCAGCAGCAGCAGCAGCAGCAGCAGCAGCAGCAGCAAGCAGCACCAGCAGCAGCAGCAGCAACAGCAGCAGCAGCAAGCAGCAGCAGCAGCAGCAGTAGTAGTTGCAGCAGCAGCAGCAGCAGCGGCAACAACAGCAGCAGCAGCGGCTGCAGCAGCATCAGCACCAACAGCAGCAGCGGCGACCCCAACATCCGCCGCTGCTGACATCAGCACCCCTCTGCTGACGTCACTGCTGACATCATCAACAAAAAAAAGGGGAGAGGAAGAGGGGGAAAAGGGGAAAGGGGGAAGGCCAAAGCAGTGGGTAAACTCCCCAGTGCTCCCATCTCCTGCTGACATCAGCAACAGAAAGACAAAAAAAAAAAAAAGCGGACACTAAGACATGGCTGGTAGTCCCGGCGAGGAGGGGTCCTCCTCTGGTGGGGGGACCCCTACCCCTCCTTTCTTGCAACGACTGCTGCAACAGTAGCAGCAGCAGCAGCACCCGCCGCTGCTGCAGCCATAGTTGCCCTCGATGCTCGATGGAGGGCTCCTACATCGACATCGACACATCGACTGGCATCGATGGGGCATCGATGCCGATGCAGCCTGCGAGTGCACGCTGCATTCACCAAGCAACCGAGCGGGGCCCCACACGTCGGAGGACCGCATATTCAGGTGAAAATGGGACCATCGACGAGTTCGACTTCGGGCAGGTTTTTTCAGGAAATGTTATTTTTTTTTTCTAACAACTACGATTGTGACATGTGTACATGACATGTGTCAAGTTATATCACCCATCATCCAATGGCAAACAGTTAACAATATCCATGCATGACCTCGTATTTCCAGAAGATACCCCACTGTGTAACCATGCAATTGTAACTGTGGTTTGGTCCACGTCACGTCATGTCTGTCCTGCCTGTAAACAGCTTCATGGATCATGAACACAAAACATGGTGACATGCGTTACCTCGTGGCACATCAACATACCCGTCTCTGGCCCGTCCGATGTGCAGCTCCAACTGATCATCTCAACCGTGCAATCCTGGCGTGTCAACATTGGCGACGTCGGGTCGACCCGACAGTTCGACCCGGCAGAGACCACCGTGTGTGACTGCCGAAGTGCGGCAGTCACACAACACTTTTCTCTTCGATGTTGGCCTAAACAGTTAGTCATTTTGGCTAACTGTTGAGGCCAGCTAGCATGGCCTCGCAGACAAGCACCTCGCATCAGGGAAGTTCTGCCAATCTTTCGGCAGCCTCAAGTCTGATCGACGCAGCGAAGTGGAACCCACCAAAGAAGCGGCCGCTGACAGGTGAGATTCTCACAAAAGAGCTGAGCAAGCATTGTGAGCCGTGCCCCACGGATGCCAAAAATCCTGGCTTCATCTGCGGCTCTTGTGCCAAGAAGACTGGCGGGACATGTGACCGCATACGGGGACATTTTGCATGCAACAACCCTAACGTCGCCAAGTGCCCTCACCCTCCTCCCCTGTGTCGAGATGCCCTTGGTTTGGAGCGGCACCCACCTCCCCCGGCTGGATGGCAACCGTACCGAGTCAGTCTCTACAAGGGAGAAGGGACGGAGTGGGGTACAAAGGACAAGGCTGTCCAGTGGCTGAAGCTGTGGGAGAAGAAGCAACAGGAGGCCCGGGCTGCACTGGGTGGTGTGACGCTGGTGGTGGACAGCGACGATGAGGAACCAGAGAAGCAGCCAAGGCAAACAACTACAACCACCTTGCAGGGTGAGGTTCCCATCTTTGACATCAACAAGGCAGCTAGCTTTCGGCAATCTACGATGGTTGAGCACTCAGACTGGTCCAACAACGAAAAGTGCCAGCTCAGCGTTGTCAAGTTGATGTGCATGTCAGCCCTGCCCATCTCTTTCTGCCGTGAGGCAGTGCTGATGGAGGTCATAAAAAATGCCAAGAAGGTCATTGCTGCTTTCCGGCTGCCTGCAAGGTCCACTGTGGTAGGTGACCTGCTTCCAAAGCTGGACAAGGAGCTGGAAGCACTTGACGCTCCTTTGAAGCAGGGTTGGAGCACTTATGGGTGCAGTCTAGCCGTAGACGAGTGGTCTGACCAGCAGGTCAGACCAATCTACAACACCATGGATGTGAACGCCATGGGTTCTGTGCACCTCTTCTCTCGCGACGCCAGTGGACTGACCCGGGATGCAGACCACGTGGCCTGCATGATCGAGGCAGCTATTGAGATGGTGGGAGAGGACAAGGTTGTTTCTGTCATCTGCGACAACGCATCAGTGAACAAGAAGGCATTCACAGAGCTGCGGGAAAAGTATCCACGACTGTTCTTTCAGGGATGTTGTGCACACAATGTGGACCTCATCATGAAGGATGTGGGGAAATCAGCGTGGGGTGCAAGTGTCATTGGACGGTGTGAGAAGATTGTTGCTTTTTTCAGGAACAACGCGATGCCGAGGACGTGGCTGAAGGAGAAGACAGGCGGCAAGGTATTGAAGAACCGGTGCGACACTCGGTTTGCATCGGTCTTCTCCATGGTCGAGAGGCTTCTGGAGCTTCGTGAGGAGTTGGAGACGTTTGTTGGACTGGATGTGTGGAAGCAGATTGGTTCTCACCGCGATGCCAGCTTTTGGTCGAGGAAGAGGGAGGTGAGGCGTTTTATCAGGAGGAAGGTCTTCTGGGTTCAGGTGCGTCAGCTGACAGAGCTGTTGCAGCCACGGACTATACTCCTGAGGGTTGCGGACAAGCCAGGTGGGAGTGTGGGTGAGATTAATGAGGGGCTGCTGGACTGTGCTGAGTCTCTGAAGAGTCTCTCTGTGAAGAAGGGTAGGAAGCCTCGGAGGGTTGCAGAAAATCATGTCAACTTTGTGCTTGGCAGGCTTGAGGCACGGTGGTCGAAGGACATGTCTTGTCCTTTGTATGCTGCTGCTCGCCGTCGCCACCCAGAGCACTTTGGCAATGACCTATCACAGGACAACACCACTTTGGCAGCTTGGCAGATGGTTGTTGAGGCGCTGGTTCCAGAAAATGACCAGGACCAGGTGATGAAGGAGATTGGGGCATTCCAGAAAGCCCAAACGATGGTGGATACGGATCCCATGGTCACCCCGCGACGGAATGCTAAGGCCATTGCAGCTGTTGCCAAGGTGTAGTGTGGTACGATGACAGCGGTCGAGTGGCACGTGAACTACATGTGCCACTTGCCTGTGCTGCGCAATCTTGCCCTAAAAGTCTTGTCTCTGCCATTCGCATCCTCTGAGTGTGAGCGTGTTTTTTCAACGCACGAGCTGATTCACACTGCCAGGCGCGACAGGCTGAAGGTGGAGACGCTGGAGCTCTTGGTTCGCTGCAACGTGCGATTGCGGAAGCAGTATGGGCGGACTGGGGGCAAGAGGGCAGCAGCGGGGCTTGTAGCAGCAGCTGAAGCAGAACCAGTTGCAGAGGCAGGAGCAGATGAAGAAGCAGAAGCAAGTGAGGACGATGGAGGCATTGTGGAAGAGGAAGGGGTTCTCAGTGAGCCTGAGGATGACATGGAGAGTGACAATGAGGGAGAAGAGGAGGAAGAGGAGCTTCCAGCACCAGAAGATGATGTTGTGGAGGTCATGGCAACCGTGCGTGTCATGACAGATCTGCCAGGGCTGCCACATGCCCGGCCTATGCGTGTCCGTGAGCAGGTGACTCCATCATCCAACAAGGCTCCAAGGGACGAGGGAGCTTGGGATGAGGAGGATGATGATGAAGGGGAGAAAGAGAAGGATGAGGGAGTTGCATATGGACACGGCAGAGAGAATAGAGCAGACAAGGGAGCCACCAACAAGCAGGGTGGAGGGGGTGAGGGAGGTGAAGGGGGTGAAGGGGGTGTGCAGGGTGAAGGGTGTGAAGGTGGACATGTCCAGGAAGTGCCAGCTGCTGCCAGTGCAGCAAGAGAGACACCAGGCACCGAAAAAGGGATACAGGATACTGCAGTATCACCTAAACGCAAGGGATCCACTGCAGCCTCCAGAGTTGGACCTGCTGCAAAGGCCACAGCAAAGCCTGGTGCAGCCAAAGC
Source organism: Penium margaritaceum (assembly GCA_023375785.1). Taxonomy (NCBI): domain Eukaryota; kingdom Viridiplantae; phylum Streptophyta; class Zygnematophyceae; order Desmidiales; family Peniaceae; genus Penium; species Penium margaritaceum. Next base: position 18,950 of record SZWC01013668.1, on the reverse strand, counting down.
AGCAGCTGTGAAGCGTGCAGCAGCTGTAGCAATCAGGGCTGCTGCATTGAAGGCAGCAAAGCGCAAGCAGAAGTAGAAGTAGATTTACATTCTCATTGTCATTGTCATACTCACTTGTCACTTGTCCTGGATCATTCTATCAAGCAATGTTTGCTCCACTCCCCTTTGCAATATTTGCTTGTGCTTGTTTGGAGATTCAAGCAATGTAGTCTGTGAAGTGGACATGGATGCAGAGAAGTCATACAAGTGCTAACTGCTGCAAACCATTGTACATAAGGCCACATGAATGTGTGTGGATAGTAGGATATGAATGTGACTGTGACATTATGTATTGCAATGCCAAAGTGCATGGAATGGATGAAACAATGATAATGCTGTCATTATGGACTTTAATGTACTTCCGTAGAAGGTGTGAATACCATATACACATTGTGAATGTGCTCAAACCCAAAGCATCTGTGCAGTTTTGGGCAGTTTTGTGCCCCTTGCATGAGGGGCCCCATCGATGCCCCCAGAAAGGGGTCCATCGATGGATCGATGGGCATCGATGGGCATCGATGGGCGATGGGCCAAGGCCAACACTGGCTGCAGTAGTAGCCGCCGCCGCTGCAGCAGCAGCAGCCGCCGCCGCCGCAGGAGCAGCGGCTGCCGCCGTCGTAGCAGCAGGAGCAGCCGCCGCCGCCACAGCAACAGCAGCGGCCGCCGCCGCACCAGCCGCAGCCGAATCAGCAGCAACAGCAGCCGCCGCCGCCTCAGCAGCAGCAGCCGCCGCCGTCGCAGCAGCAGCAGCCGCCGCCTCTACAACAGCAGCCGCCGCCGCTACAGCAGCAGTAGTCCCCGCCCATACAGCAGCAGCCACTGCCGCTGCAGCAGCAGTAGCCGCCGCTCCTATAGCAGCAGCAGCAGCAGCCCACTGGTAGCGTTGGCGGCAACCCTGACCCACTTGCTGCTCTTCAGCAACAACTGGCCGCCTTGACACAGCAGCTTGCAGCGCTACAGCCAATCGCCTCCCACACCGCCACCAGCGCGCTGCCGTCGTTCACCCCTCCAGGGCACGCTAGCCCAGCTGTGTCCGCCGCCACGTACTACCTAGCTCAGTAGCAGACTCAGCGCCAACGGCAGACAGTAGCCTCCGTCCTTGGCCCCACTCTGGGTGCCGGCCGTAGGCAGAAGGACTTTGAGACACCGCCGCCGTCGCTTCAGGCCGGCGAGCAGTTCCGGAGCTGGGAGCTCAGCTTCCGGATCTGGGCGCAGGATGAGGGTCTGTGGGCCTACTACACCCTCCCTTACGACTCCACCCAGGCCGATCAGCTATATGACGCTGGTCGCGCCGTCTGCGCCCTCGTACCAGTCGCCCCCCCAGCTTCCCGCCTTGCCCTAGAGCCCTTCCTCGGTGACATCACCGCTGGTGACATCCCTGACCCCGCAGCCGCATGGCACGTCCTCACCAGACCCCATCGCCTGTCCAGCGATGCTGAGATCAGCCGTCTGCTCCGGGAGTTCAACTCCCTGCACATGGGGGAGACTGAGACGGTCACTGCCTACTGGCAGCGGGCGGAGGACATCGTTCGTCGACTCGGCAAATCTGCTCCGCCCCCTCTGTCTGCTCTCCTCACCATCAAGCGCGGCGCCACCAGCGCATACGCGGACGTCTTCGTTCTCTACCCTCAGGACATACTCTTGACCATGGAGGCCCAGGGCACTCTCATGCCCTGGGCATATGAGCTCTTCCTCCGCATTGAGGAAGCTCGCCAGGAGTCCCAGCTCCATCGCGCGGAGGCCCTTGCATCCCCTGCCGTCGCCGCCCCTACCATTGCCTTCGTGGCCGTTGCCTCCCCCGTCCCAGCTTCCCCATCGCCCTCGGGGAAGAAGAAGAAAAGCTGGAACAAGAAGGGCAAGGGTCCATCGCAACAGCAGCAGCAACACTCATGGACCGGTTCCAGCGGTAGCAGCTTCGTCTGCCACAACTGTGGCCAGCCCAGGCACGGTTGGTACACGTGCCCTCTCCCGACAGATGAGGCCCGTGTCATCGCCACCATGCGACGCCAACGGGAGCGTTGCCTCGCCTCTGCCACTGTCGCTGTTGCTGGTCTTGCCACTCCGACCTCGTCCAGCAGCTCTGCCACTCCGACAGCTCCGCCTGTCCTGCAGACACCCGCACCACAGCAGTACTACCCGCCGCAGTACTACCCTCAGCCGTCGGCACCTCCGCTTCCTTCGCCGCCTCAGCCCTCCCACTACCCGGGCTCCGGCGCCGTCACTCCGCATTCCGTCTCCACTCCTGGACCGTCATCTCGGGAGCGTCAGCTGGAGCAGTTCATCGCGCTCCAGCTTGGCCTCCCTTGCCCTCCTCCTCAGTGAAGTGCGAGTTGCGTCACCTCCCTCCCTCCGGCCCATCCCTGCATGACTGAGACTGAGCTGCGGTCATGTCCCGTTCCCTCGTCTGTCTCGTCATCTCCCGTGATCTCCCCCACCCCACTCCTTGATGAAATTGCATGGCTTGACAATTGACAGCCTCGTTTTGCGCCTCCTTCCATCGTGTTCGCATCCCTCGCTTGCTGCCATGTGACCGTGACTGATCTGGCGACCCCTGTCCAGGACCCTGCTGAGACCTGGATCATCGACTCTAGGGCCACGCATCACATGACGGCCTCTCGCGAGGCCTTCAGTATGCTCAGTCCCGTCGGCGATGTCTCCGGTGTCCGGACGGGCTCGGGACAGGTGTTGCCTGTCCGTGGGGTAGGCGTCGTTCGTTTTCGTGGTCCGGCCGGTGACGTCTTTCTGACCGATGTTCTCTTCGTCCCTGGTCTCGAGCTCAGCCTCCTGTCCGTGACTGCCCTTGACCGCATGAGCATAGACGTTGTGTACTCACGTGGTATTGGCACTGTGTCGATGCGTCCGTCAGGTCTTGTCGTCCTGCACGCCACCGCCTGTGGCAACTTGTGGCACGTTCCCCGCCTCTCCTCCTCCCCTCCCGTCTCCTCCTCGTCGGCTGTGACCGGTCATGTGTTCATTACCAGCACGCTTTCTCCTCAGCACACCCGCCTCTTGCACCGCCGCCTTTGCCACGTTCACTCTGCTGCAGTAGAGAGCATGCTCCGCACCCAGCCGGCCAAGGGCCTTGATCCGGAGACTTTCCCTCTCCCGTGCCCCACTGAGTGCATTGACTGCGCTCAGGGGAAGATGCACCGGTCCACGTACACCCTATCTTCCTCCCGTGCGTCCGCCCCCCTTGACCTTGTCCACTCAGACGTCATGGGCCCTCTCCCCACCGAGTCCGTCGGTGAGCATGGCCGCTATGTCCTCACTCTTACGGACGACTACTCTCGCTACCGTTGGGTCTTCTGCCTCAGGCAGAAGAGCGATGTCGCCCGAACCATTCAGGACTGGCTTGTCCTCGCGGAGCGCGAGTGTGGCCGCCCCCTTCACCGCTTTCTCTCCGATCGCGGTGGCGAGTACCTGGGTAAGGCCACGATGTTTCTCGCCTCTCGCGGTATCCGCCATGAGACGTCTGCGCCCTACACACCCGCCCAGAACGGCGTCTCCGAGCGGTGGAACCGAACCATGGCCGATGCCGTCCGCACCATGCGGGTCAAGTCCGGTCTCTCCGATGGCTTCTATTTTGAAGCCATGGCCTACATGACCTGGGTCTGGAACCGGGTTCCCCACGGTCCCCTTCCCCGCCAGTCCACGCCCTATCAGCACTGGTGCTGTCGGCGTGCTGACCTCCGCCCGGCTCGCGTCTGGGGCTGCGTAGCCGTGGTGTGGCTGCCCATCCCACAGTAGGGTGGCAAGCTCGCCCCCCGCGGACGCCCCTGCACCTTTCTCGGCGTGTCTCGTCAGTCGAAGGCATGGCGCTTTTGGGACCCATCCCAACACTGCATCGTCGAGTCCCGCGATGCCCTCTTCTTTGAGGACCTGTTTCCCCGCGACCTCATCCGCTCCGGCTCATCCGTGTCCCTCCCGTTGCGTGGGGGAGTGGTGAGTCCGTCCTCCGTTCTATCGCTTCCGGGTGACACATCACTCCCTCCCTCCGGGCCGATAGCCCAAGTCGCGTCCGCTGACCCCTCCGGGTCGGCAGCCCCAGTCGTGTTCGCTGGCCCCTCCGGGCTGGCAGCCCCAGTCGCGTCCGCTGGCCCCTCCGAGCCGGCAGCCCCAGTCGCGTCCGATGACCCCTCCGGGCCGGCAGCCCCAGTCGCGTCCGCTGGCCCCTCCGGGCCGGCAGCCCCAGTCGCGTCCGCTGGCCCCTCCGAGCCGGCAGCCCCAGTCGCCTCCGATAGTCCCTCCGGACCGACGGCCCTAGTCGCGTCTGCTGACCCTTCCAGGCCGGCAGTCCCGGTCGCGTCCGCTGGCCCCTCCGAATCGGCAGCCCCAGTCGCGTCTGTGACCCCTCCAAGCCGGCAGCTCCAGTCGCGTCCGCTGGCCCCTCCGGGTCGGCAGCCCCAGTCGCGTCCGCTGGCCCCTCCGAGCTGGCAGCCCCAGTCGCCTCCGATGGTCCCTCCGGGCCGACGGCCCCAGTTGCGTCTGCTGACCCCTCCGGGCCAGCAGCCCCAGTCACATCCGTTCGCCCCTTCGGGCCAACAGCCCCAGCCGCGTCCGCTCGCACCTGCGGGCCGGCAGCCCCAGCTGTGTCCGCTGGCCCCTCTGGCCCAGTTGCGCCTGTTGCGTCTGTTGGCTCCTCCAGACCAGTAGCCCCGTCCGCCTTCGTCGGCCCGTCGGACTCAGCACCATCTTCTGTCCGACCGCGCTACACACGTGGCCCAGGCGGCAGCCTCCGACCTCGGCCGACAGTGAGCGCGCAGACAGTCGCTCCCCGTCCCGTGGCACCTCGACCCCCTGTGGCTCTACGTGTCTCCTCCACTCCCACGGTCGTGAGTGGGAACCCTGGCACAAAGGCTCTCGGCCTGACCACTTCTGCCATCATCGCAGACCTTCACCCGGGCTCTGCATTGGGGTACGCCATGCTTTATCACGAGCATCGGCATGCTGTTGTGGCTGTACTCGCACGCATCCCACCTGGGGCTCGTGATGCACACGCCCTCTCAGTCCGGTCCGCAGCGCGCCCAGAGGACCCTTCCACCTTACGCGAGGCTCGAGCCTCCCCTGAGGCCGCACACTGGGATGCTGCCTGTGCCGATGAGCTCGTTGCTATCCGACAGCAGCACGTGTATGACCTCGTCCACCTCCCTCCAGGTCGAAAGGCCATTGGTGCCAAGTGGGTCTTTCGGCGTAAGTGGAAGCCTAACGGATCATTGGATAAGTACAAGGCCCGTCTCACAGCAAAGGGGTTCGCTCAGGTCCGTGGGGTCGATTGCGACCAGATCTTCGCCCCAGTTGGCCGGTTCTCCACTAGCCGGGCGCTCTTCAGCTTGGTTGCCCAGCACGGGTGGGAGCTGCATCAGATGGATGTGAGCAACGTATTCCTCCATGGCTCACGGGAGGGTGAGGAGCTTTATATGACGCAGCCCCCGGGCTTCGACGACGGCACTGGGAGGCCCTCTATGGCCTGAAGCAGTCGCCTCGGTGCTGGAACCAGGAGATCAGCAGTACGCTTCTTTGTGGCGGCCTCTAGTGCAGCACCGCTGACCCCGCACTGTTCGTCAGCTCGCGAGTTCAGACCTTCGCCGCGGTTCTGGTCTACGTCGATGATCTCCTCATTGTGTTGCCAGACGCGGCAGCCATCCAGCGCGTCAAGGACTTGCTGCACGCCGCCTACCAGATGAAGGATCTCGGGTCTGCCCGAGTCTTCCTGGGCATGGAGCTCGAGCATGATCGCTCCCAGGGCATCCTGCACGTCCACCAGGCTGCCTATGTGCAGACCCTGTCCACTTGCTTTGTCGAGGACTTGCCCCTCGTGCCTAGCGCATCCTCACCCATGTCACCCGATGGCCAGTGAAGCTGAAAAGTCACGACCCAGCTGTTGTGGGGGAGCCAGTTGATGTGACCACGTATCTGCGGGTCATCGGGTCACTGATGTTCCTGGCAACGACAACGCGTCCAGACATCGCATTCGCCGTCAACCTCCTGGCCCAGTTCTCTCAGGAGCCGCGTCACCTCCACTTTGAGGTCGCGATCCGAGTACTGCGCTATGTCGTCTCGACCCCTCGACGAGGTCTCATGTTCCGCCGTCAGCCGTCCGTCGTCGCAGTGGGCTACACGGACATTGACTAGGCCGGCAGTCCAGACGGTAAAAGTCACACTGGCTGGATTTTTCTGGTCGGGGGCACAGCTGTATCTTGGCGCAGTGGCAAGCAAGGGTGCATTGCACGCAGCACTGCTGAAGCTGAGTACGTGGCCCTTGGCTCAGGCGCGTGTGAGAGTGTGTGGCTGCGTCGTCTGCTGTCCGAGTTGCGTCTGTCTATCGCATCCATCACCTTGCATTCTGACAATGAGAGTGCCATGGCCATCGCCGACAATGACGGTGTGCATCACACACACACAAAGCGCATCAATGTTAAGTATCACTATGTGCGTTCGTTGTTGCATGAAGGCAGCATCAGCATCGTATGGGTTAAGCCTGCACGATAGCTGGCTGACTTCTTGACCAAGGCACCGAAGCTGGACTCGTTCAAGAAAGATGTGAGTTCAGTCGGCGCGCGTACGTGAGTTGCCCTCTTTGTCTCTGCCTGCGTCTCCACGTACCTTGGGGGAGTCTTGATGTTGACCGTTTCTCTGCCCGCCCATGTACACTACGCCTGTGAGTCATGGGGGAGTGTTGGTTTTTTGCGCTCATTGTGCTCTGTTGTGTCCTCCCGGCTTGTGTACATTGGCGTGCAGATGACTGACGGCGAGACTCGACGCTGATGGAGTGTCATCCGGTGGAGTGGACGTACGCTAAGGTCATCTCGCAGTTCGCTGGAGCCTCCTCTCTCCAGCGACGTGTTCAACTCCATCGGCAGGCCTCCTCAGCGGTCGCGCTGCCGGCCGTCACTGCCACCGCAGTCGCTGTCTGCATGCGTCCAACGCGTACTGTCGTCCCTGCGTCGTCATGCGCTGCCTAGGGTCCCTGTTGCATGTTGCATGGCCTTGTTCGGCAGCATGAACCGTCGTGGGCACTGCCTGGGTTCAGGCTGCCATAACTCCTTGCTACTATTTTTCTAGCTGATTCTGACCGCACGGCTGCGTTCGCAGCGTCGGTATTATGGTATGGTCCAGTTTTCAGGCAAAACGGACGACGCCCGGGTTTTGGGCTGTCGGCCGTCTGGCAGGCCTCACCAAGAAAACCTGCCAGCCTGAAATTACCTGTTTTCTGATTGGCTGATGAACTGAGTAACAAGCTCCACAGAGCTGGGGGGGGGGGCTAGAACTTGGAGGGGTCCCCCATTACTGTTCATTCTTTATTCCTAATCAGTTACTATCAGTTTTCAGCTGCTTTCTGGCGCTAACTCTGGCGCGCGCGTTTCTGAGTAACAAACCCAGAGCTTCCAGACTTGGACTCTAGAGCAGCAGACTGAGGGGGCAGCTGACTTAAGCAACGAGCGTGGAAGC
>SZWC01013667.1:7609-39471 GCA_023375785.1 Penium margaritaceum | reverse complement strand
CGCCTTTTCGGAAGGTCTCGTTTACTTCATAAAAATGTTTTACCAGTATAAACATTTTTATTGAGATATTCCACAGAAGTCGCCAAATGGGGATTTCTGGACAATGACCATGTACCCGCCAGGGTACCTCGCTACTGACACTCCGGCTGCTGGGTGTCCTGATATCAATCTATTATAAATGGGTTATATATATCAAACATACATACACAGGGATAATGGAGTTTCTAATCCTTCGAACGGGGTGGATAGCGTTTTCGAACACCCAAACGCGGTACCTCGTAACGTTGCCGATCTACCTTCACTGATCATACTTTCCGACAGGCCGAAGCAAACGTGCCGGCCTCCGGCAAGGCAGAAGTGGCTCGGAAGGAGTTCTGCCTTCGCTATGGCCCAAACATCCGCGATAACTTAGCGCGGAAGAAAACAGCCCGCGGTACATAGCGGCTGCCGTGCCCACACGGCAGTACGGGAGCGGTTTGAGCGCGTCGTTTTCCGACTGGCCCGTCGATTTTAACCTACCGTCTCGGCATCGCACAAATTCCGTGCTTGCAATCGGTAGCTTGTCGGAGGCTTTCCGCAGATCCATTATACGAAAGCAGTTTACAATTAAACAGATGTCTATTTCACGTCCTTGTGTACCTCCATGGCCGTCATCGTTCCTACACAAACCCTTCGAAGCTGTCAGATTTTCATGTCCGATTGGGAGTTGGCGCAGAGTTTGTCTCAGCGCGAAACACATCCCTGCTTGAGAACAATTAAACCACCACCGCGGCAGAACAATCTTTCCCGCAACTTTCAGACGAGCCCGAGGTCGGCATTTTTGCGTCCGTCTCTTCAAGCATGCGGTTCTGTGGCAGCTTAACGGGACCAGAGAACACATCCTGATTCGAGATTCAGCAGACAGAGCGGGGAACCATATCCCCAAAAAAACAGACTGCATCGTCCGGAGCCCCTAGGCATTTCAGCACTTCACGGCCGTGAGATTCGTAGCTCCATATATTTCCGGAAAACGCCGTTGGGAGAAAAACATTGGCATACCAGACAAATGCATGTATGGTATCAAATCCGGCCTCATTCCACTATACCCACTGTTGGGCCTCAAAACTTTCTCCTATTCCCGCCTATTTCCACACAAATTGATCACGATACTCACTTTACAGAAACTATATTCCCTTTGCCCAATTTTACAGAATCCCATCATATTATGCGTTCCGCGCCCACTATTGCAAAGTAAGACACGCTACACCGGTCGCGGAACACACGTGTACAAAAAGTGGCTATGTGAAGTATCATATTTGGGTTTTTACTTGATTCAGTCACCAATTTAACATGAAGTGAACTCTGACTCGTGTGCCTTCGGAGTGACTTGACACGAAGTGCGACTTTCGAGACACCAAACATGTGTTACGTATCAGACATACACGAGTCCATAAACTTCCTGCGTGGGCATTTATGTCATTACACAAAAAGCCCATCGCGCGACGAGACCCCGTTTTTCAAACCGATGGTCAAGGGAAATTTGGCCAACTGCCCTCCCCCTCCAATAAACCTTCTCGAATCTTCTGACAACTTCGACCACTTTCGAGAGTCGACAATAGAAGTGTCACGACCTTTTGGTCCACTTCTTGACACATCGAGACATATCTCGATTTAAAAAGATGAATCTCGCATCTTCACCGTCGATCCTCGTAGCACCCCGATTCCTCGGCGGAGCTTCTCCAATTCGACCACTCAAGACGCAACTCCACACGCGTCGCTCGACAATCAACCTAACGACCCCGACTGTGCCTCATTCCTAACTCGACGCTTGCATACGTATGTCCGATCATCCCAACACTTGTCATCGAGGTACACTTATCGCTGACTATAAACTGCTCAAGTTTCCTATATTATAAGTCGTGTTCTACCTCGCAAATTCTACCTGTTCGCCGTCTACGCTCCATTGGGCATAATAATGCATAAATTTTCACTCCATCCCAATGTTCTTGAACCCTTTCGACAGAGGGGGGTTGAAATTTAGATGACCAAGGTGAAGATGACCACTCATACGGAAACCGTCGTACGACGTCGTTACCAAACACAAAGCAGTGTTGTCGTACGTTGGCGTTGACAAAACGTCCTAACAGAGTCTAACCCTCCCACTCGATCACACAATACCCTACTTCTTTTTTATTTTGATATTAAATATTTATCGGGGAACGACGAATTCATTTATTTGGCTCTGTGCTGAAAATTTTCCTACCCAAAATAAATACACTTTATTAGTTCGCTCGGTCACGTTCGACCCTCGTTGGCTAAGCGAAATCCAAACTTCGGTCGTGTGACGTCCATCGGTCACGCGATCGCTCTATTTCCGGTGTCGTTTGGGCATCGACACCGGAAATCGTGAGCGCCGAACGTGAAAATAATCGTTTGGCATAAAAAAACGAAATATAGACAACACAATCAAGTAATTTCGCCTAATTAGACTACAGGAAAATAATGGTACCCGAAAACGAATTTAGACTCTGGGTCGTAAGTTATTTCAAAAGTCGAAATCATAAAGTAGTACGGTAGGTTGCCAAGTGGACGTTGCCAACTGTCGTCCACCTGCAAGCGACACCACATGGGGGATGTTTCGAGGACGTGCCACATGATGTCAATGCCGAACGCTCGACGATGACATGCATCGCCACGTTGTTTTTCCAGATCCAATAGCATGGTAGGATTAGTTCTGTTTGTTCCCCTCAGAACGCGTTTTCCCCTCTCGCATGGTATGCGACAGTTGTCGTCATGGTAAGTCGCTCAACCGCCATGCGATGTGGACATTCTCTCCCATCGTCCGTAGGGGTCGTGACTATTCGGCCATTGTTCATGTGTACTCGTCATGTTCTACCGATGTCGTCGCTTCGTCGCAACGGGCCTCTATATCAGGGATGTCACTCCTCATCACAGTGACGGGTGGGTTTGCCAAGTGTAGATTGTGGGTAGAGTGCATATTACGACGCATGGCATACATTGTTATACCCACTTTCGGCCAAGATGCCCGCCATCTTCTATGCCACTAGAGATGGCTACATGGACGATGAGGACATCGATCCACCAAAGGTCCTCGTCTCCCGTTACCACCCGGAGTCCTCCTTCATATTCACCCCCTGGACAGAGCATCACTAAAACTGTCACGTCTATGTTGTAGAGCGCATGACCCCACGCTCTCTTCAACGCATTGAGGTGCACACGATGTGGCTTGGCGGAAGTCAGCGTGTCCGTCCCTTTTGTCGTTACAGTGCAGGTGGGTTGAGCCCGCTGTGTTTGTAGAAATGGCATCGAAGTCGACGGGGTTGGACCTCCTGCTCTTTCAAAGTGTGCTCTCCGCTATCCGCCAAACACTGTGTGTCTGTGTGCTTTTTCCACCCACATGCCTGACATGATTGTTTGTGTGTTTTTTGCAGGGTCTTCTGATGAGGAATCTCCACCGTCTCCGCCGGACAGAACCGGCACGGATGTGCAAGCCGCTCACCCTAGTCGAGCATGCAAGCGTAGCGCAAGATGCATGGATTTTCCAGGCAGTAGAGCCTTGCGCAATATGGAAGTCTGTCGGGGAGCTGTCAATGATTTCGCAGTCGACCGTAACATGCTGCTTGCCTTGGTCCGTAGTGAGCCCACATGCCTTGAGGTACGCTGCAATATGTGGAAAACCGTGGGTTGCGGAAGGTTACTGAAGGCACATTACCAAGACAAACACGGCAACATCGCCGTGATCGATTATGTGGGTGGCCACAAATACACCCAACAACCAAGAAGGACAATCAGGCGTGGCATGCTGCATGGGTCCGGTGCCATATCGAGCAGACGATAAAAAAGAAGCCCTCCACCGACACGAAGGTGATGCAACAAATTGTCAGGGCACGGACCAGCAAGAAGGTCCACTATTCCTTTTGTGTACTGAGCAAAGAAATTGGCCCCAGGAGAACTCGATGGGGGAGAAGACGCTCTCCTTGTCTCTGTTCCTTGCCAAAGTTACAGAGGTTAGTGCGTCTACTTTCATGTCCTATTTCACACCATTTCTTGATGAGGTGAAATACCATTGTGTAAACAGGGATGCATATGCATTGTATGCCTTGAGGTTGAAGAGGGTGTACCTAGGGACCATGGCTTGCGCTGAGGAGGAAAAAAACGGCCTCTTTCGACAGGCCTTCATCGCTTTCGAAGCATGTCACGAGGGCCGGAACCATGTTTGCTACCTCATAACAACAGACACTGCTTTTTTGGAGAACGGTTTTGAACATGTACTCCTCATCGCCTAGTACTAGGATGCCAACAACCACTCTGTGCCCATGGCGTGGGCGCTGTGCTGTCACGAGGACAAGGACAACTGGACGTGGTTCATGCAATGACTATGGGAGGCCTATCCCATGGCACGAGAGCGTGGAACAACAATAATCTCCAAGCGTGATGGAGGGCTCCTTGCTATTGTGGCCCACGGCATGCCAGGTGCAGCACACACTTTCTGTGTGCAGCACATCTGAGAGAACATGAAGGCCAAAGCGGGTCGGGTGGCAGCGTGCCTATTCTTGACTCTAATTCACACTTTCATCGCAAGGGAGTTCAAGCACTCTTAGGTTGAACTTTCATGGGCGACCATTCAACACGTGGAGGAGAACCGGATATCCCATGCGAGAGGTGGAGCAGGGTCTACATACACGTGGCACGTGGCGGACACACGACCAGAAACGCGGTAGAATTGCTAAACGCCCACACCATGGACCTCCGCCATATGTACCCCTTCCACTGCTTTGGTAATTGTATGATTGGGTGACAAAGTTGTTCAAAGAATGGCAGACGTTTACACATAACTGCAAGACTACGCTCGCCTTGCTCGTGCGAGACTAGGACATCATCCTAGCAGTGCCACTCTCTGGGACTGTGTCGAGGCCAAAGAGCCTCTCCGGCCAAGAGGTGGACTACAATGCCAATAAGTGTAGCTGCAGCTAGTGGGCCGAGTGTGGCTATCCATGCAAACACGTGTCTAGGAGTGCAGCTTCTCCTCAATGCGAGAGTGAACCCGGAGATGTATGTAGACATACACATGATGAAGATGGCATGGAAGCAGACATACCGCCACCATATGTCCGAAGTCAATTTGTGAGAGGTGAATTACACAAAGAAAAGGTGGGGCCCATCTGAGAAGAAGCGAGGTGTTGGCAGGCCGAAGAGGATGCGCAAGTACTAGTATGAGCGTTGCAAGAGGGACCGCATCTACAACCACTGTGAGTGGCAGGTCATGGGTCCAGGAGGTGCACTTGTCCACCAGTCCTCTCACAAGCCAACATTGTAGCAGCACGTGCAAGGCAGCTTGCTGCAGGACATGGGGTACATGGTAATGGTGGATGAGGCAGGGGTCAACCAACAGAAGGCCATGCCACTGGAGCTGACTCAGGTATTCTACCTGAGGTTGAGCTCGTGACAGACGGGGACGTAGCAGCGACGACAGAAGAAAATGATGCAGGTGGTGACGATGTAGTAAGATCAAGTACAGAGGGTGGTGCAGCACCGACAACTGCTACTACAGGTGATGAAGTTGATGCACAACCTGCTAGTGCAGGCAATGCAGCAGACCCCTTGCTTTGCTCACACGTAGACAACCCTAGGACTACCTTTGCAATAGCACAAAATACAACAGACAGAGCATCGTCTTCCATGGACTAGTCCAAGGAGGACAAAGCCTCCGACTACCTGACTACTAACATAGAAGAATGGAAGTTTGCAGATGGCTCCTCCTCCCCAGACACCTTTGAGGACGAGGAGCCGATTGGATGCAAGCGGATGCACAGAGGCCATTTTGTCTGACTATAGGTAGTGTGTTGGTGCATGCACTCTACAAATTTCCATTTTTGCTGAAGTTTTGAACTCAGTGTCCTCACCCATTCCTTATTACATTCCTGGTTTTGTGTGCAAGTCCATGTCTGATTGAAGACCGTGACAAAGAGGAGACTTATTATTAAAGGGCATTGGCAGAGGGTCAGGTCACATGTGGCCCATGACACGGGGGGTGCAACGAAGGATGGAGAGGTCATCTATAGCAAGATGGCCTCTCTCAACCTAGGAGGTGCAGAGAGGGGAGAGGTCAGATTTCAAGTGGCCAAACCATGCATGGAATTGTGTGCATCCCCCTTTGGGGACGTGTTCCATGATGCTTGTAAGGATTTCGTTGAAGAGCCCTTTTGTCGAGATTGTGGTGTCATATGTTTTATGCATGACCTACTCATGTACATTCAAGTGTGGATTAGTACACGTGACATGGCACCTCTGTCTTACCGGAATTGATGACATCAATGCTGTTTTTCCAGATGATGTACTCGTGTTCTTTTCATTGTGCTTCCAACTTGATTGTTGTCATTATGATGGATTTAAAACTATGAATTATTACTTCACTAAAGTGTTGTAAAATGCTTTGACTATGTCACAGTAGATAGTGGACTTGAGTGTAATGCAAATTCAATGAAAGCCTTCATGAACTTTAGTGACTTCCCATCGTGAGGAACACACTGTGAACATGCTGGTTGTTGTCACAAAAATCCACTATAGTGAACCGACCCAAAGCTACTCTTTGGGCACACTTCATGTACTCCAAAATGTGCAAGTAGACACTATAGTTGAACATACACGAAAAACATGTCCTGCTATTGAGCGAAGGCCACACATGGCACAAAGACAAGTTCATGTAAGTGGAAGTGGGCATATTGGGAATATATCCAGGAATAAAATTTTATCCTTTCTTGTGTTCCCACCACCACACATCAAATTTTGTAGTACACACCCCATGAAGGAATTGAGGAGTAAAGTGTACATTTAGCCACGTGGTTTCAACACGGATTGGGATGTTGAGGACACACCATACATGACTCGAGAGAGAAATATTTCCTATGCCCACTTGTACCAACACTAAGGGCTAGGAGGCTTTGTGTACAACCAGGAAATCACGGGTCATGAGTGTTAGGCGGATGCGGAGAGGGCATACTCATGCCCAGGATCCAGGCCATGGCCTCCGGTTGAGGAGGTTTGGATGACCATGATGGCATCCCATGCTGCGTTATCCAAACGTTGAAGTCTGCCTTTATGGCGACCCGTGCAGTGGCTGCTTCTTGCGGATGCAACATGGCTGATGACCGCAATGCTTCCTCTCCATCCCACACTCCAACATGGTCCCATCGGCGAGGGCCATTAGGAACTTCAGTCTTGTCACCGTCGGTGTGCTCGTGAGTTGCATAAACCGTAGCTACTGTGAGACAATGGACGCAGACATTCACATTTCCTGTGTCGCTCAGCCTACACTTGCGGTAACGAGGGCCATGCGAACCATGACCTTTGTGTGGTGAACTGAATACAACTGGTCGGTTTGACATGATTTTCCGTCTCGCCTATTTGACAGTATGTGGCTGTGGACATCAGGTACCGCATTCAATGTGGAGCCAATGACATAGATGGCGTGGCCTTGCTCTCTTGTACAATGGGTTGTCCGCAAATTTAGGCTGTATGTTTGACTGCAGTGACTTGTTAAAAAAACACGTGTGGGTTGAAGAAATATTTCCGTGGTTCACGCCGCGAAATTCGGATGCGGACAACATTGGCATGGGATGTCTGGTCGTCTCAAGAGGCAAATGTGCGACGCTCATCCATGGGACACATAAAATACCAACGTATACACTGGAGCAATGGGTGACCATAATCAGAATGTCACCAAGTCATAGTGGAAGCGAGTGAATGTGTGGTCTACTCGCACAATCATCTACCACACTATCCTTACAGCGCGGGCCAATAATGGGGTCCTGTTTAAATGTTGTAGTATTTCATCGCCAGGTTTGGATAGCGGGTATGCGGATTATGTAAATTTTTGTAGAGGTCAATGTCTCTGCAGTGGACATCCTGAGTACTAGTTTTTACGGCCTAATTCCGCTATACCCACCATCTGGGCCTCCGAATTTTCTCCGGGCCATTTCTAGCACGTTTTAAACATGGTACTCACTTTACACAACAAACAGCGTGTTGTACCCACTTTTCTCGAAGCGCATGAGATCAGGCATGCCGCACCCACTAATGCAAAGAAATTCACGCTACACCGGTTCCATACAAATTAGTTCAACGACTGTGGATATCCGAAGTATACATTTTTATCTTTCATTGGTTTCACATGATATTTTGTTTCATCCTATGTTTATTATTCCTTTCTGTGATGAAATTTTCTGTTCTTTCTATTTTACTGACAAGTAGTCACTTTTTTGTCACATAAACACTGGGGGTATCATTTATGTCCACTTCAAATTTCTTTTTTTTTGTCGACGGACATTGACCGCTAGTATTTTTTGTACATCACAATCATGCGACGGTGGATGTCCACGGCCGCGTTATGTGCTCGTTCGCAATACGAACGAGCAAAAAGCCCCTCGACTGGACCTTTGGCCCTGGGTCTACTGACCCGTTCGAGGACTGTTTCGCTCGTTTGTTACGCGAACAAGCGAAAGAGTCCTATTCACTTAAAAATGTTCCCTTCAGTATGCTTCAATGTGAAGACAATTGAGTGACATAATTGTTTTCGTAAAATCTCTCCCACACACAAAAAATATTTTTCGACGTCGACACACCATCTATTTTTGCAGCACAAAAATGGATGCCGAGTCGACGTCGGCATCAATTTGTTTTGGGCATAAGTCTCATGTCAACGTCGTCGACATGAGAAGAGCGCCAAAAAAAATGGCGAGCTGTCGATCGGATCTCATCCGGTCGACAGCCCGATAGTCCTCATTGGCATTTGCCGACGAGGACTAGCCAAACAAGGAGTCGATGGACTGGCTCGCTGCCGCTAGCCAGCCCGTCGGTCCTCATTGGCATTGTGCGCACTTTCATTGCGTACACCGTGTGACGGTTGTGCGCATAAAAAAATCACGTGGCCTATCGCACGAGGCATCGCACGCCGGTAAGCTGGAAGCGAGACCCCTTTTTTCCCCAAGTCATTGTCAGTCGCACACAACCGAAGAAGAGCAACTTCATAGTCTCTCCGGTTTGTGCCCGTTCGATCCGTCGATCGGACGTAAGACGAGGATCAAGCAGTAGAAAGAGACGAATGCTTGTCTATTTTTGCTTTTTTTCTTACTCCGACTTTTACTTTGGTACTTTTCTATAGAGAGAGAAATTTGAACAACCAGCACAACAAAGAATAATCCTGCCAAACTCTTTCGCTCGTTCGACTTGGTGATCCGAGGGCGGCTGTATTTTACAGCTTATATTTTGAAGAATAATAGACCAATATATTTATTGCAATAACGTGGCATGAGATATGCAAAATGAGCATGTAAGTCGTTTTTCACCCTCGATATATGCTTCTTCTTAAAGGAAACGTATCAGCATACGGGACATAGTTCGTGATGGCGTCATTGACTAAGGTTTTCCTTTCATGTCGTCGAGCATATTTTGGTGGAGTGTCGAAGTGGCTATGCGGAGAATTACATTGTTCCCCATACTATTTTTAGCTCGGTGGACATCTGTATAATCGATTTCAAACAGTGGCTCTCAAGATTGTTTTCTGCATTTCGCGGATGTTATAGGTATTTTTATGTAAAAATGGCCGTCCTATTCATATTGTGCGAAAATTGAGGAAGGTGTACATCACTTGCGAAGTCAGTGGGTATACGGCAAGTGTACCCTAGTTTTTAACAGTGGCCCGCAGAGGTATTATATGCGTTTGGTGGAAATTATGGTCATCTTTCTAATAGATTGGCCTCCATTTTTTTTGTGTGTGTAGAAATTTGGTGTTGTTTCAATGAGTTGCAACGGTGGGTATGCAGCAAAGGTATCCTATGAAATCCCTCAGCTGTCCAAGTAACCGGAAGTTGGTAACTGAGATATCCAAAAATGTTATACAAAGATACATTGTGTCGCAAAAAGGAAAACCTAGAACAGACATGTCCGGCACCCCTACTTTACCCAATCAGTAACATGCGTTGCTGATCGAGTGACGCAAGACGTTTCATGTATACAATCCACCAGCACTAGCCAACTAGCAACAACGTCTTGTTTCACACGTGCATCCTGTAATACTATGACACCTTACATCTGCGTATATCCGAGCTACACTGTAACAAGATACAACAATGCTGAGTGGCGGAAGAAAAAAGCGCGTGAAGGGGGGGTCCTTGTTTTGACAGCACATGTTTCTGTAGTTACAATGACGCTTTTTCATCACCAGTGAATGCCGTTGTTAAAAAGCATCAATATTCAGACCTGCTAATGTAATATCAATGAACCAAATGCAACAATATAACGGCCAAGTCGAGTCAATAGCTAATCATTATAATGCCTTTCGTGGCTCTGCATGCTACGCGATCCTTCTTGCCGACTTTCACTTGACACAGAACTTCGACTCAAACAGCAACGACAAAAAATGAACAAGTGATCAACCACTACGGCCAGATCGGTCATCGGACATGGAAATCTACAAACAGTTTTGGTGATGCATTCATGTCAGCAACTGACCTACCGCTCCCTCACCATGACTCAATAAGGCTTGTGGTTCGTTGTTTCCGAGGTTGGACGAATACATTTTCCCTCTTCATGTCCTAGTGACATGGAATGTTCAACCAGTTTGAATAACTCACTCGCCACCATTTGCCTACTTCCTTGTTTTCTCGATCTACCGCTGTCGCAGGCTGCTTTTGCCATTGCCTTAAATAGGTAGGAGACAGGCATCCAAGAGTATTGGAATTCGAGATGAGGCACTTTTGCTTTACGAAGAACCATACAAATGGGGGATAAAAAACATGTGAGGCGTGATTCGGTTTCAATATATGTTTCAAACTAAGCGCATGAGACAGTTTTACCCGAGAACACAGTCGAGAAGAAAAATCGGCTACTTGCTTGCCCGCGACCAAGTGAAAACGCCTTTTTTAACCATTTTGTTGACATGCCCTTTGTCGTTTTCCTACAACTCCGCCTACTCTCTTCCCGTGCTTCCATCATGATGGGCTTTGCTGTCGAGCACCCTCTAGCCACTACCAGTTTGTATGTGTGTAACACGTGTTGTTATGTCCCATGCCTCTGTAGTGGATGACACGTGTTACGTTGCTCGCGTATGTCTCCTCGGCCTCTCCTTATTTGTGTGTACCCTTTTTCCCACATCTTCATGACTAGCGTGTTCTCGCATTATGACCAATGTTGATTTTATAAAGAACTCTACCATGTAAGCACAACCACTATGTCCAAGATCATCCGCATCTACCCAATCTTCATACTTCATGCACTTTCTTCCGATTAGCTATACAAGAAGAATTGCCTCTTTTAGGGCCAGGACAAGATGTAGGACAACCTTACATGGGATCAGTATTACATGCACTTAGTTTGTTACAGTAATTTTACCTAGACCTTTGTGGTCCCCTTTGTATTGATTTTGGATAAGACCATACTCAGTGTGTCCTTCAGTTGACCGATGGCTTTGTATGGATGCCTTGGGTCTACGACCTTTGCCATAAGAGCTCTATTGCTTTGGATTTCCTTATGTTGCAGGTCATGTATGAGCCTAAACCACTCCCTGACTCTCCACACGTTCCATTCTCATCAGAAAACCTCAGTGAGGTAGAGGTTTTTATTGTAAAGAATGTTGTCTTCCACTAGCTCTTTGTCCCCATGGCACCCCTCCATAATGGTGTGTGTTCAGTGTCATACTACACCATGGCGGACGCTCTATTGTTGCGGAATGTACCCTTCAATATTCCTTCAACTCCAAAGCCTTTGCCTACATGATCTGTGTCCGTAGCTTCCTACCACACAGTGCCTTTCAAGCACATTTCATATGGCACGAGCTATATTTTGGCCACACCACTAACCTCAGCCCTACACATGTCTGAGGCTCCCTTGTGTGTGCAGTGTTCATGAAGATCAAGCAGGGCACCAAGCTTCGGTATCAGAAAGGACAACCAGGGTAGCGCATGTATCTCTGTCCGCTTTGCCCAGTGGTCCAAAGGTTAATATTTATAGAGTGTTACACAAAGTTGCACGGTTGATTCCCAAGATATCCTATACTTTATTGTCCTCTATTGCTGCGATCTTTTGCATTTTTGCTCCATAGCAGTTAGCCACGTTCCCTGCTATGCAGATTCCACGTGTGTTGAGAAGCCTATACTAATTGATGGGCCTGTCTGGGAATCCGATCTTGTTGATACATCACTGTCTGCCCTCGACCTCGATAGTTTGAAATTTAAATCAATATTCATGGCTGAATTCCCTTGCATTTGTGTCTGTCCTTTTGTCCCCTCACACATGTACCCATGAACCCACATTTGTTCCCTTGCATGCCCATGCACCTGCGACAGAGCCAATGCCTGTGCCCTCCTCCCCCCCCCTTGTGTTTTCCAATGCACTCGTTTCTAAGCCAGCCTATGTCTCCCTCTTATGCAAAAAAGTGCACGTGCTTCCTCACAAGCACTTGCTCTTCCCAAGCGTGCATCTGTGTTATCATGAACATTATTGAGAGTCCCACAACTTCTCGTAGGTATTGGTTGGGTGCCTCATACAATAGAGTTCCTAATGGCTGCCTCTGAAAATTATCCTCTGGGGTCTAACATTCCACTAGCTCTGCACCTAGACAACCGACTCGTGGCATCCTTAGTGGCATGCCTAGAACAACGGCTCTCGGTTTGAGTATCCAAGGAAGCACCTGCGAGGTGCACCTAGGATGAGCGGTTGGGCTTGACTTGGTCTCCCATTAATGTGCTCTTGTGAGTAACATAGCTTTTGACCTCTCAAATGCATCGTTAACATGGGATGCATTTGTCTTATGCACTCGAAGCTCTTCCTCTTTGTCTCTGACCTCAGGCACGTTGAAGGAAACGCTCTCAACTAGGATGCAACCCTTTTGCGTGAAACAATTAAGGACAAGCTAAAATCCAGCTCATAAACACAGTGCTCATATACCACTGTTTCCATGAGCTTGTCGACCTTGCACCAACTCCGAAGGTCATCCATGCCATGTCGGTCTCTTGAAGGAAGGTTTAGCCAGGTGGTTCACTAGAATTCCATAAGGCTCACCTAATGGCCAAGAGACTCTCGCAAATGGATGGTGTTATTACATTGAAACCTTTGTCCATGTAAGGTGCATGAAAACGTCCAACAATCTCTTACGTATTTTGGTGCACAATGGCAAGGGACTGCAGAACCTGGATGTGAGTAATGCTTTCCTCCACAAAATGCTAGACAAGGAACCATACATTGTCAAGCTTCTTGGCTCCAAGGAGTATGGCACTAAGGATTGGCACCTCGAAAAGGTTCTTTATGGTCTTATGCATTCAAAGCGATGTTACAACGAGGAGATCATTGGGACACTACAATGTGCAGGCTATATCAAAAGCAAGGTTGACATGGTGCTCTTTATGCCAAAGACCCGGCCCCTTGACTTCCATCCTGGTCTATATCAATGGCCACTTCATCACGTCTTCATCCATGGATGCCGCAAAGAGGTGCAGGCAGTCATCCAGAATTCACGAAAGACCAATGACCTTAGGTTTGCTGCATTCTTCAGGGAGATGAGATCGCGTGTGATCACAGGTGACCAACTCTCCTAGTACACGAGGTTTGACATGCACGGATTCTGCAAGAGCACCTCACCAATATTCTAGTCACTATCCACACAGCCTCTACTCCCATTACACCAAATGGTGTGCATTCCCTGAATTTTGCAAATACATCAAAACCTGGGAAGATGGTGGATATGACCATGTACAAGTGCATCGTTGGCTCAAACATGTACTATGGAATGACCACCCATCTATACAATGGCTTTGTTATCAATATCATAGCAATGTTTTCACTATTTCCATGAACGAGAGTCTTGCATGCAACTTTGCGAGTGATACAGTATGTTGTATCCATCACGCACCTTAGGTTTTGGTTTTCTTGGCGATGCCAAGTGCTTCTTGACAGCTACGTAGGTAGTGACTAGGCCAAGACACGTGATGAGAAGATTCGAGAAAATTGGGTGTTCCTACACGATGACACAATTGTATCTTTGTGTTAAAAAAGAAGGATTCGATGTCTCGCAACTCAATAGAGGCATAGTACATTACACTTGGGATGGACACTGCTAAGGTTGTGTGGTCGTAGTGATTTTTCCATGACATTTATCACTCTGTATCAAGCATTGCTATTAGCCGTGACAACCTGAGTACATTTGCCATTGGCTGTGGATATATTGGCCACCTCTCTTGAACCCCACAGTTGTGTTGTATAGAATAATAATAGCTTGGACCATGTTCCGAATTTTTTGGCAAAAATGTCATGAACCATATCAATTTTTTTTATAATTCTAGGTTGACTTCTCAGCAACACAAGGATTTGGAAAATAAATGGCTTGATATTCTCAGTGATCTTTCTTTAAGTAGCCATTCCCCACACAAAGTTGTACCCTGAACTTGACTTGAGCACCGGACACCTCAAGTATGCCTTACTCTTGTTTTTACACTTGTACATATGTCCCCAACAGTTCCGGCGCTGGCCATCAAAGTATGTGTACCAATTACAGGTCATCGAAGTGTTCGATCATCCAAAATCATGTCCTACTCCACAAATTCGATATGTTCACCATCTACTGTCACCTACGCATAACATAATATCTCCAGTGCAATAGGTAATACCGGGCTATATCTTGGTAATCCCATGAGTGTAGTTTTTACGCGGCTTTTGGAAATGTCACAACACATCCAACAGTGCATATGGTGGTGAAGAACATGAATCAGTAGCATTTTCCTTCTCATTCTGTGCCCGAAGGAGAAACCAAGTTAAGAAAATGGAACACACTATACAACAAGTAATCCTTGTTGGAGACCATGGATATCACACTAAACATTTCCAAGCAATAGCAATTCCATGTCCTATGAACCATTTGTAATACTAAGGAAAAGAGAATTTGTGGAGTATACGAGGATTTAGCAAATGGGAGCACTTGATTGATTTCTTTTCAGTAGTAACCATACCCCAATAACAAGTTCCAATACTGTCAGAGAAATAGATACAATTGCATAAATGAGAATGATTTATACTCTAGGAATTGGATGCTCAAGTCAAGAAACGCGTGCAATGTTGTGTCATGAGTGACTACTTTATAGAACTCCATTGAGCCAACAAGAAAAACATAAAATATAGATTCTTTACTAGGGTCCAGCACTGTTGAGAGGGTGTTTGAACATTATCAAAACACTACTAGTTCCGTGAGCACGTCCCAAAATGGATCCAACATGTTAGAAATTCCTGAAATGGAGCACCGGAGGTTGAGATAGGTGGCATACATTCCCTCGACCAAATGGTAAAAACATCTGGAGGCCAACGCACAGTGCGCCATCCTTGTGATGACACAAATGCCCATGTGCACAGTTTAAGGATCCGTGTATATCAGGGCCAAAGCACCCCCCCCTTTTAGTCACGGCGGCCTAGGGCATTACAAGACGTAGGCGAATACCAGCTGAAAAAGCCATCCATCAACTGAATAACACACGAAGGTTGTTGCAAGGCTCCTATATTTTATGTGGTGTGTTGTAGCCTAGCCAATTAATGCGAAAACATATTCCTTTTTTCTCGTCGTTAGTATCCAAAGATGTCTTTGACCTCATAATTTGTGGCCTTCATGGACTCAACATGTGTGACGGCAACACGTCTCTACCATGGAAGTGCTTGTACGGGTCCCGGTAAAGTTTATATTGGCTGATTAGAACATTGATTGGTTTGTATGCTAATAAGGAGGTGAAGCTTGGCAATATCGTGTGTCCGTATCGCCTCAATAAGGAACGGCCCATGCCACATTGGCTTGATGCTTGTGTAATAATTACCTCATAGTCTGAAGTTTGCTAACACGAGTAGGACGCAATCACTTAATTAGAACTTGGTGTGCTTTCGATGCCTATCTCTAGCTAAATTTGTTGTCACTTACGTCTTCACAAGCGTCTGCCGTGTCCTGTTCCAAGAACATTTTCCTTGGATGTCAGCTGCTGATATGTTTCTTGCAATTTTCAAATATGCTATGACAATGAGTATTTTCCATGAACTATCTAGAAAGTCATCGAACCTGCGGTGATGTAGGTTTTTCAGTTACATGTGAGCTCCATGGTCGGCACCTTGACTGCCTAGTTAGTTTCATCTGGTTTGCACATGGTTTAAAAGTAATTTTTTGGTTTTCCAGTTCGTTCACTCGGTCTCTCTTTGATTTAAAGGAAAGAAGGTCATAAATAGCTGGATTTGACTAGCATAGAGATTCACAAGCTCACATAAATTATATGCAGGTAAACATTCCGTCCATAGTGCTGATGATGGAGTTATGGACGTCGTGCAATCAGACAACGTTGCAGAGGACCTGCCGTGTTGTTCCCTCAACATTGACCAATATTGTAATGTGGAGAAATAACAAAATGTTTGAGAACCCATTAAACACCTTGACGGTTGTGCCAAGATCATCCAATTTGACAAGCAAACCTGGCACAATGTCCGTGGAGATGTTTTTTCGTGGATTTGTTGGCACCGGTAATAGTCGAAACAAACCCAAGAGTCTGTATTATCTTGACTTACCCTACTGACCCAGATTTTGTTATTAATATAGTTTTCCTCGTCGAATTTTGTCAAATGTTTTTTGGTTCATTGAATTCGACATTCCACCAAATTAATTTGAAAATGCATAATTTGAATTCATGGATACATGCATGATATCTTGTTTCTAGGTTCTTGCCGCTTGTTATTTATGTAGTATATCTCAGTCGAGTTGTGTTCTACTGGAGAATTGCTGTCTTTCTTTGTTTTGGTCCTGTGTCAGTGAAGAGAAGAACGTGCAAAAAAGGCAAGGCTTGAAGTGGAAAATTTAAACAATCAAAGTGACAATTCAAAAATTTGTACTTTTCTCATAGCATGACAGGTCAATAAAGATCCTACACTACCACCTCATCCTCCTCCTCCACCTCCTCACCATGAAGGGAAATTCATATCGCAAACGGCAGCATTCTTGAATGCTAGGTCGAAAACACGCGTGAACCCAAAGCAAGCCCATGTGCTTCTTGCTATGGGCTCCTCATCCCTTACTTACTCACATACCTAAAAAAACCATGCGCATGCCTCTTCCTTCATCTCTTCCATCCCGATGGACATGCCCCCCCCCCCCTCTCACGACTTTGCTGTACACCCCATGGTAAAAACAGTCCCTTGAGGTTGTTCTTCAGTGGCTGGATGATGCCCACATCCACTAGCTGTGCCTTGCCTGTGTGTCCTACCGGTATGTAAATAGTGTGCATGTACCGAAAACTTTCCTTGAGCCAAAGTTGGAACGATGCACTACAATGCGGACAACAGGTGTCAAGGACGTGGAGAAGATTGGTCTCACCCTCGTGGACTCCAAGTGCACAACAGATTCTTTTTAGTATTGGACGAAGATCTCCCGGACCCACTCCTTAGTGGTGTTAGCATGAATCCAATAAGAGAACATACACATCGTGGATAGCCGGCATCGTGGATTTTGCCGGCCTTGTCACAACGTGGGATTCATTTTTGCTACCAAAAATGAGTTGCATGGGGAGAAACTCACCATTCATCGACGACACCAAGAGGGTCGTGATTGCCTGCTTGTCCTCAAGGTCGACGATGCTAACCTCTTCACTACCAATAGGTGTGTACATGTGGCCGGCATTTGGCACCGGTTGGTTGGAGGTGTGATCACCATTGATGATGAGGAAGGACAGACTGTGTACAACGACACCTTGTAGGCTGTCCGCCAATTAAAGGTCTTTTTTTTTCTTAGAATTAGCCAGCATATTTTTGTGCACCAATTGTTCCTCTGTGCCAATTCCATTCTAGTTCTTTGTGGAAAAACTTCTGCACCCAAAGAGCACATAAAAACACACTATCCCAGTGGCTCCCATTGATCCGGCACGCAATGAGCAAAAACACTACAGATTTCTCACCGGATAATTGTATAGTTCAAGGCATGTCCTACCCGTTGAGAATTCTGGAGCATCAATTTGATCTCATGAACAATCAATGGATGTTCGGCATTCCAGGCCCTCTCCCCCCTTGCATCTATGCATTCTGCTTTTTCCCACTGACAATAGCAAAATTTACAGATGCAATTGCAGCAATAACATTACCCTCATATGCTTCTTCAGAATTTTTGAACCTTCTAACCACCCAAATGCAGTACTTGGAGCAAGTCGATCAAAAAAAGAAAACCACCAGGGCCCCTAAAAGTATGTATAAGATGTTCAACCGTTGCCTAGGCAGACGGTTGCAATCTGTACCGATTTGATCCTACTTATGTCAATGTCATTCCATTCAAAACAACAATGGCCAAGCAGTCGGTTTCCGTGTTGTTGTAGACAAATTGCTTTTCCGAATACGACACCGATGAGCTGTCCATGTCGAATGTGCCATCACTGTCATGGTGCTGCCCACCAACAGTCGACGAACCAATGATGAGTGCGATTAGGCAATGAAGCCTTTTGGAACGGCGCGGTGCATGGACTTCAACACCCACCGAGGCCCTCCCTTTCTCCTCGACATTGGATGATGGTGAGGACCACGTTCCTCATACGCAAGGGTGTTGTCCTTCTCCGTGGTGGCTGGACGAGGGCACGGACCAGCTGCGGTGTTGTCAGTCAAGGGAAGAGGGGCCTTGGTGGTGCTTGCACCATGGGTGTAGTTGATGAACTCCCAATGAGGGGCATCTTGAACTGAAGCCGTTGGAAACCATATTTTCTCGCATTCATTTGGCATGAAAATAGCCAAAGGAACACCAGTCGGAATTGTTACGGGGAACTCCATGCTTGGCCCATTGGGGTATGTACCCACGTACTCTGAAGATGTTGAAAATTAATGGAGTCATCAAAAGTCACACAAACATCCTTTCAAGGACGTCCAACATGGCATTTGGAGCAGCAATGCAAAGAGGGGGGTCCTGCCGACTTGCATTTTGAAGCAGGTGAGTGCATTCGTGAAAAACCCTTGGACAAAAAATGATACATAAGAAAAATGGTGTGTAGTCTAGGCAAGAAACAGTTATGTAGGCATGAATATGTCATGCGATCAGTCTAGCTAACTAGGAATATTGCAGTTGCCATTGCTCCATAGCATCATTACAAACAGCGGCCAGTCTTGCAACTGGTCGGAACCTCCAGCTCTTGCACTTAGGTCGTCGTCAGAGTTCATAGAATGGCATCCAAAGCTCGCTTGAGGGCTTTCCCCCTCCGCGTCACTCTGGGGGCAATCATCATCAATGACCGTGTGCAGGGAGACTTGGATAATTAAAGTCTTCGTAGGCCCATTTCTGTTTTTAACTCACCCCCTCGTTCAGGGTCCGAAACGAGGGGGTTTTACCTTAAACTCGTGAGTTTGCATGATTTTTTTCGGTTTTGAAACTCGAAATTTGTCCTCAGCAAACCCAAGTTTCAGTTTTGACGCGTTGGCATGAAATCGTTGCGTGCAAGGCACTATCAGCGATTTCGTGCTGACTTTTCTCATATGCTCCTCTTACTCCTTGCTCTCACCCTCGCTCCCCCTATCCCTTGTCCTCGCTTGCTCGCTTGCAAGGAGGGCGAGAGGACACGAGGCCATGAGGCCTCGTACTCAAGGCCCTTGCGGCCCCTCAACCGCCGATCGGGCTGAGGCCGCGATCGACGGCTGGCGGCTGGCCGGTTGGCGGCCAGCCGGTCACTTGGCCGGCCGCCGGCCGGCCAGCCAGCCGGCAGCCAGCTGGCCGGCGGCCAGCGAAGTGCAGGCTGTCGGCCAGTCCTTGCTGAAGGGAGGGGTGGTGCGCAACCACCCCTTGCTTCAGCGAGGAGGGAGGGCCAAACCGGCCCTCCTTCTACATTCCTCCCCAGTTATTATGTATTATCTCGGTTCATGAATAAAACGCAAGATTGTCAGATAGTGAGTCATGAACATTGTGAAATAAAATTAAGAATTTCAATCACCAGCTAAACATGAAGACGTACCTGGCACTTAGACCTAAGCTACAGCTTGTCGGTCGGGACAGCTAGAGGCCTTTCCCCTTTAGGTTGGAGCATCCGCATGAGAACCATGTTGGACGTCCCCAACATCCTATGGCCGTAGTCCATGAAAGCCGTCCTACAGGAATGTTCACTTTTTTGTGTTTAGGTGGTACCCCCGGACATTCGCCGATCTGTGCAAGCTACCAGCTCACTTCAATACTTGTTGACCACCCCTGTGGGCGACCGAGATTCGAGCTCCCATGAGTTATGTTCAGGTCTACATCTGGCCCAATGAACAAGTTATTCCCTAACAACCCACGACCGGAGTGTACGCTCTCAGTGTTGGAGTAGACGAAGAATCTTGTATTGGCCGTTGGCACCAAGGACTGCCAGTGGTGGCTGAATAGTTACCTATGCCGTGTATGGGGCCAACAGGCTTACATGAAACACGTCATGTATCTTTATACTCGGCGGAAGCAGCAATCGGTATGTGAATGACCGGATGCGTGCAACGATGGGAAACGTCCCAATCAACTTTGGTAGAAGTTTTCGCGCCCTTGGCGACTTCAACCGAAGATTCTTAGTGCTAAGCAGCACTTTGTCACTGATGTTAAACGAGGCCTCGGGGCGACTTTTGTCTGCATATGCCTTTTGTAGTTGTTAAGAAGCTTGAAGGTAACCCTTTGCCTATTGTAACAAGGAGTCTATGCACTTGAAAGGCTTGAGCAGAAGGAACCTGTCCTCCTGTACTCCCACTCATCACCAATGAAGAGCACACCATTGAATGCTGACCATTGTTCAACACAAACGGTGTGTATACTAGTTTACCGAGTTATTCATCGCAAACTCTGCCGGTACTAGGAATTCATCCTAGTCATTCATGGTAGGGTCCATGTACATGCGGAGCATTTGTTCTAGGGTGCGGTTCATGCGCTCCGTTTGTCCGT
Organism: Penium margaritaceum; assembly: GCA_023375785.1. Taxonomy (NCBI): domain Eukaryota; kingdom Viridiplantae; phylum Streptophyta; class Zygnematophyceae; order Desmidiales; family Peniaceae; genus Penium; species Penium margaritaceum. The sequence goes on along the minus strand of SZWC01013667.1, from coordinate 18,545 downwards.
CAGTCTGAGGGTGAAACGCCGTCGACATTTACAACTTGTTGCCAAAGTACTCGTGCATCTTTTGCCAGAACGTAGTAGCAAATGTTTTATCTCGATCAGAGATAATACGCAACGACAAGCCGTGGTACTTTATGTCACCCTCAAAGAAGAGTCGAGCGGTATCCTCTATGTTTACATTAGTGGTTGTAGGAATGAAGTGTGTCATCTTCGTCACAAGATCCACAACCACGAGTATTACATCGTGGCCACGAGCCGTATAGGGAAGACCAGTCATGAGGACTCTGTTGACGCACTCCCATGGAGTCCCAGGAATGGCAAGTTGTTGGAGGAGTCCCACATGCTTCTTGTTACTAGCCTTATTCCGAAGACATGGGTTACATGTCATGCAATACTTACGGACATTGACACTCCACCCTCGCCACCAATAGTGATCCGAGAGAGCCTATCGGGTCTTTCAAATACCCACATGACCTGTGACCGGCGGGTCGTGGAACTGGGAGATAATCTTTGCTCGAAAGTTCTCCCGAGTCTGGCATAGCAAATTTTTCTCCTTGTCAAAAGATTCCTGCGGCCTCCTCAAATCCGTACTTGTATAGATCTCAAGAGTCTTGAAACCAAGAACCTACACAATATCCCATCTGAATTCTGTTGACAAAACTGTTGTAGTGGATAGTCTATTAAGGTGGTTTCCGTAGAGGTGCAGGGGGTTCTAGTGTTTACACGGTTGCTGTTGCACTGACAATAAAACACCCACCGACCTCGGTGGCTGCTTTAATGTCCACAGGCTGTTGGGTTAGTGGATTGGCCACATTGATGCGTCCTGGTCGGTATTCCCATGTGAACGAGAATTGGCACAAATATTTTCTCCAACGCGCCTGTCTTCTTGACAAGTTCGGTCACGTTTAGAGAAACACCAATGGGTTATAGTCGGCCACGACCGTCACACCACCTTCAGTACCCTCAAGGTAGCAACACCACATCTTGATAGCATATACTACTGCAAGGAGCTCTTGATCCCTAGTCGTATATCACGTTTCTGCGGGGATGAGCTTCCGGCTCTCATACGCCACTGGGTAATCATTCTGCATGAGGACGGCTCCGAGTCCTACTACCGATGCAACACATTGAACCCCCCACGGTTGCGATGGATCCAGAAGGGCTAGGACGGGTGCTGTGGATAAAAGCTCTTTGACTTTGAGAAAGGTGTTCTCACAATTAGATGTCCATTCCCAACGCACGTCTTTTCACGTGAGTCTAGTAAGCGGTACTACCCGGGTCAAATATCCTTGCATAAACCATCGAAAGTAGTTTGCAAGGCCGAGAAAAGTTCAAATTTGCCCAACATTTTCCGGGAGTGGCCAGTCTACCACGCCTTGGACCCTTTGTGGGTTGACACGGATACCGTCCTTGCCGACGATGTGTCCAAGGTATTCGAGCTCATCCTTTTGTAAACTTGCACTTACTCACGTTCACATAAAATGTTTGTTCCCAAAGGATCGCGAGAACTTCGCACAAATGTTCTATGTGCTCTTCCATGGATTTGGAGAAAACCAAGATGTTGTCCAGGTAAACCAAGACAAACTGACTGAGTTGCTTGGCAAAAGTTCGGTTCATTTCTCCTTAGAAGGTTGCTGGGACATTTGCAAGCCCGTAACATACCACTCGTAACTGATAGTGTCCCATGTACGTTCAAAATGCGGTTTTGGACACATCCTCTTACGTGATACAATTTTGATGGTACCCTTAAGACAAATCCAAGGATGAAAATATTTTTGCTCCTTGGATTCAAACAGGTCCTCAATCCGGGATAAGGGGAATCAATTTTCACTGCCCCCTTGTTTAGCGCCCGGTAGTCCACGCACATGCGTAAACCATGCTTCTTGTTCATAAAAGGATTGGCGCACTGTACGACAAGTTACTTGGCTCGATCCATCCTTTTGCAATGTACTCTTTGATTTGGCACTCGACCTCTCGTCTTTTTGTTGGACTAAGGCCATACATGGGTTTAAACAGAGGAGTCCCCTCCAGCTGTAGCGAGATTGTGTGACCCATGTGTCGTTTTGGTGAAAGTCCCGCCGGTGGGTCTTGGAATACATCTGAGAACTCCACAAATAGAGATTTGATCTATTATTTCTTCCTTCATGTCGTCCTCCACTTCCTATTGCTGAGCCAAGGAGTATCAACAACCTTGTCGAATACGGCTCTTCACTGGCATCGCAAACAAGCTAGTATGGACTTTGAGTCAGGTCCGTGACAATTCCGTACTTGGAATCAACGTAACGCAACACTGTCCTGTTCGGTGGATTAAACGCTTTGATTCCAAGCACATTAAAGCCTTGTTTTCACGGAGCCAGGGATCTTCTAGAAACACGTCAAATGGATCAAGAAGGTTGATTACCTTCAACGTGACACTCTGTGTATATCCTTGAATACATTTTCTTTTCTTTACAGGCACCGATAACGGGTACTGTACAGTTGTCACAGAGAACAACTGGGCCATTGGATGGCTCGTACTTCACGCCATCATGTCGGGTAAAGCCAAGGCTAACAAAGGATTCATCTCATCCATTGTCAACAAGAACGTTAACGAGAAGACCAGCTAGGTGGCCTTTGACCAGCATCATCATGTTACCTCCACTCTTCCGAGTGAATAGGCTTGACAACAACAAGGCCAGTTTGTGGGAACCACGGAATCGGTATGGCGGGTGTTGCAATTCCCATGATTCATTGACTCGAGTCCACATTTTTTGTCGCTGCTCCTCCTGTTGCGATTGGAGTGGCTGCGGCTACAGACGCCGTTGCTGGCGTGGCGATGGTTGCTAGTGTTGTAGTTGCAGCTGCCTGGCGGTTGGCATTGTGTATTGGTGGCGACTGGACACCCACAAGTTCCAATGCGGACGTGCGAACGTCCAGTGCGGACGTCCAGTGCGGACGTGACGTGAGCAGCAGCGGATTGGTCAACTATAGCCAACCCTGCTCCTGTGAGAGGTGCGGCTGCCTTACGTCTGCCTTGCTGCTGCCTTTGCCTATTGCGGATGCCTTGCGTCTGCCTTATTGTGCAGCTGCCTTGCCTATTGCGGCTGCCTTGCTCCTGTCTTGCCATGCGGCTGTCTTGCCATGCGGCTGCCTTGTCGTGCGGCTGCCTTGCCTTGCGGCTGCCTTGTCGTACGGCTGCCTTGCCTACGGCTGCCTTGCCTTGTGCGTCAGTGCTATGGCTGCCGCTGCCAATCTGGCTGCGGTTGCAACTGCTATTGACGAATTAGTTGCTCTGGCTGCTCGTGCATGACCAGCAGCCTGTAGAGGAAGTAGTCCAAGCTCGGCCCTAGCTGTGGCTGTGGCTAGAACTACTGATGGCAAGCTAGAGTGCCGGCGGAAGCATACATGACGGCAGGAGAGGTGACGCCAAGGATCGCGAGGGTGAGCCAAGAGGAGGCTTCCTCTCTCCCTCACTCCGCTCTGATACCAGAGGATAGGGACACCTAGCGAGAGGTAGAGTGAGGGAAGTAGAGTAGAAAGCAATGAGCTTTGGGCGAGAGAGGCATGAAAGCTAGCGTGTGTAATGTTGAGCGAAGAAATGCTTAAGCGAACGAGTCACACGAGACGGAGGTGTTACGTGAGGGGGGGAGGCCGAGAGGCAGCGAGCGAGTGAACGGCAAGCTCGATCAAGCTCGCTGCCCTCGGGGGTGTTGAACAGTCACCACTTGACCACTAATTTATCCCAACCCCCTATCTAGTCATGTTTGAGGGAGCACCAGGTAGACACCACACAAGTCCACCACACACAATCAAATTGTATGCAACCTCAATGTGCTTGTGCAATTCCCTGATGGCTGAGCCAAGGAACTGTCCGTCGTGAAGCCGTCACACCACCACTTGAGCTACGGCGTCAGCACCGATGTCCCTCCAGCATCAGTCGCCTGCGTCAGTGCAGTCGGTGTGCAGCGAGGCCAGAGGTCACAACGTGTCTATGGCACATAAACCAACATTCCATCCCTGAAGTCGTCGCCAAAGTCGTCGCCGAAGACCCGCTGCTGGTCGTCGGTTGCACTCGCTTGCCTCACTTTGTAGTCGCGAAGTCTGCGAAGTCTTGACGTGTGAGATGCGTTGAAGACTTGTGCGAGGCAGTCCTCCTGATGGGTGACGTAGTCAGATGCCTCTCCATCACTTCTTCGCTATGATACCAAGTGTTATGCCGAACAGAGCGTAGATGTTGAACAGGTAGAAGTTGCGAGGCAAGACGATGTAGAATTTGGGACACTTGAGCAATTTATAATTAACGGTAAGTGTACTTCAATGACATGTGTCGAAACGATCATATATATATATATATGTATATATATAAGTGACCAGTTACGAATGCAGCATAGTCGGGGTCGTTGGGTCGAATGTCGAGCCGCGTGTGCGGAGTCATGTCGTGAGTGGCCGGATTCAAGAAGGTCCGCCGAAAATTTGGGGTCCTCAAGAATCGACGGTGGGGATGCGCAATGCATCTTTATAAATTTGGATTCGTCGAGGGTCATCGAGAAGTCGACCGAAATGTCGTGACAATTTTGTTCGTAGGTTCGCGAGAACGGTCGAAGCTGTCACAAGGCTCGAAAATATCCACTGGGGGCAGGGCAATTGGCCAGTTTTCCCTCGAGCGTCGCAGTGAATCTCGCGGTTCTCGCGACGCGATGGGCTATTTGTGTAACAACAGAAATGCCCACTCGAGAATATTAGGGACTCGTGTACGTCTGGTACGTAACAATCCCTACATGTCGCGTGGCAGTGCCACGTCGACAGGTCAAAAGAGCCACGTGGCTCGAGCGGGGTCACCTGGGATTGTGGGCGGTGAGACGGGATGGCTTGAGGGTTGGAGACCCTCAAGCATAGTGGTTTTGGCCTAGTCGGCCAAGGATTCCGTCGAATCCGCTATATTGGTATCAGATTTCTAGGGCTCGAATCCCATGTTGGGATTACCGGAGATGCCGAGGCGGCTCTCACCCCTAGTGGGGGGGAGTGTAGCGTGGCAGTGCCACGCCGACCGGTCGAAGGAGCCACGTGGCTCGAGCTGGGTCATCTGGGACTCTGGGCGGTGAGGCGGAATGGATTGAGGGTCGGAAACCCTCATGCGTTGCGGTTTTGGCCTAGTCAGCCAAGGATTCCATCAAATCCTCTACATTATGTATCCATGTACCCTTTTGGCTTATGGTATATGAATTTAATGACGGGATTGCTCACGTGCGGAGTTTAGGGACTCGTGTACGTCAAGAACATTTTGACCCCACTACTTAGGGGGGGATCCGAAACTGACTAATTAGTTTGTAGTTGGTTTTCGCATGTCGTTAACAGCCATGGCGAGCAGTGGTGGAGTGGCCGTCTACGTCCCGACCTGGCCGTCAGGCTGGCGAGGAGGCCGCGAAGGCGGGATCGATAGTTGACGGCGTTGAAAACCAACTAATTAGTCAGAAGCCTTTGTGAGTCCAAAACCACAATTTTAGTTGAACTAAATGGACTAAACGCCCGAAGTGCCTCCCAACTCGGACTAATTAGTTGATGTTTTAAGACGTTTAATGATTTTTTTAAGACAACGTTGCCAACGGTCACGATGTCGTTATTGGCTCTGGTGTGTTTTGCATGTTTGTCGGTTCATATTTCGAATGTTCAAAAGTGCGATTCGCCAGTTGGCGCAGTCGGCTCTGGTCTGGCGAGCCGCCCATTTCCGCGGTGCCATGTTGTGTCCTGACATTACAAGTACGCAAGACACTGCACACTTGTCTTTCATTCCTGTATCACAACTACCAGCCACCATGGACCAGTCCCGTCGCAACTTCACATGCAACTCCTCGTCTACCGGCGCCCCATTGGCTGCAACCGCTACAACGTCGACTCCTACGAGTTCTACGAACTCGCACGTGCCCATAAGAGTACGCATGCAGCGGCTCCGCTACCTCGAACGAGACAACAACGAAGCAGCGCGGCAGCGACTTCCAATGGGTCCATACGTCACTTCTCCACCCCCCAGGCTGGCCAACGACGACTTCAACCGTCAGCCATTGGTCGGCAATACCCCGCTGGCAAGCATGCACTTTGCGCACGTGCCATCTCCGCCTCTTTGGGATCCGCCTCCGTCCGACAACCTACGCGTGGTCGCCAAGCTGGTACATGACGTGGCTGTCGGCGACAATGACACCGCCAGCCAGTCTGCCTCATTTTATGCGCCGAGCTGCTCCGCGTTCCCAGCCAACAGCAACGTGGCTTCGGAGGTGCGAGCGGGCCTCGGTAAGCATTACTGGATGCATGAGAAGGACATCGTCCTTCTTTCGCTTGCGCTGGAGTACGCGGGGGAGTGCCGTGAAATGAAGGGGTGGCAGACGAAGATGCATTCCGTCATCGCGCCGAAGTTTAGTGAGCGTCTCGGCTGCGATCCCCTAACAACGGACCAGATTCGCTACCGCTATAACAACCTCGCCAAAATCTGGCGGCTGGCGTACGAGCTCGTCGGTGAGAGCAGTAACTACATTGATCGTATCCGTTGGACGATTGAGCTCGATCAGAAAACATGGGATTCGTTGAAGCGTACAAATCCTACGGCTGCAAAACTTCAGGGCAAGCATATACCGTGGTATGACATCGCGACTAAGCTATGGATTCGCGATAAAACTATTGGCGGTAACGCATTTAGCTCCGAGGAGGTAGCTGACGTGGAAGTACAGGAAAAACCAACCGTGGATGATGACGTCACTGTTAGGGGTTTTCGTGTATTCGACAAGCAAGTTGATAAACTTGCAACTCTGGTGAAATCGGCGGGAAGTTTGGAATGTGTCATACGTGATGACGGACCAAAGACGCCATGGGGCATGGCAGTGCAGGATGTGAGCAATGACAAAACCATGAATGACGATGATAAGATGGAGCTTCTTGAGGTGCTTCAGAGGGATGATAAGATGTGTACCATGTACGTGTACTCCAAAGGTGGAGTTCGTGCAAGAGTGCTCAATCTGCTGCTGGGCCGTACGCCTGGGCATGATGCAGAGGATGATTCAGCGGAGCAGCATGCGGAGGCTGGAGCGAAGGACGAGGAGGGAGACGACGAGGAAGAGGAGGAGGTGGAGGCATGGGAGAAGCATGGAGGGGAAGAAGTTGGTGGTCATGGAGACTATGGTGGACATGCATTGGGGTCCACTTTAGTTGCGGTTGATAGTGCACTTGAGTGATGTATTGTTGTTCTGTTTCATTATGAAATAAATGGCTCCAATATCTTTCGCACTCTTTTTCCGTTGATGTCTACTTTACATTAACAAATGATGAATAAAGTTCCATAATGCACTTACTCAACACCATAATCTCCCCACATCGCCTGTGCAATAAAATGATGCAAACCACGAATGTAAACATCCCCGTGCTGCCGTCCGGTTGGACGCACTCGAGTCGGAATTTCTTCGTCACCTGTATGAGGCTGTCTATCTTCCCATCCCGGAAATGCTACATCCTGTCTCTCTTGAATTAGATTATGCATAACAAAACACGAAAACACCAGCGGCCACTGGAAATCGCTGTGGTGAATAGGTAAGGCATGCAAAATCTTAAAGCGAGCTTTGAGAAGTCCGAAAGCACGCTCGATGGATGAGCGTGCGGATGCGTGCCTGAGGTTAAAAAGTTCTTGGGCATTTCTTGGTCGAAGATTGTCGCTGCCAAATTCCTGCAAATGGTACCGTATCCCTTGATAGGGTGGCATGAGCCTGAACCCTTCTGGAAAGGCTGCGTCAGCAAGTAAGTATTTGCCAGGCGGTAGTCGGAAACCTCAACGAAGGGAGTCATGGAACATCCTCGCATCGTGCAACGAGCCCTCCCAACCAACAGTGACGAATGTGAACAGTAGACCTGGGTTGCACGAGGCGAGGACGTTTGTGGTGACCTGTGAGTGGCGATTGATGAACGCGACACGTCGATATCGTGTGACGACGACGGGGATGTGTGTCCCATCTATGGCTCCGACGTAGTCGTTGAACCATGGCAGATAGTCCGCGCGGCCTTCCCATGCGGCAAACAGAAGGTCGCCAACGCGGGCCTGGCGGATGGCGGACGGGGCAATATTCAGGAGGGCTTGTACCACCTCTCGCAGTACCCGATGTATTGTGGCTGCACCACGTTGAAACCGCTCCATGAGTTGTCGCTGTGATATTCCATGGCACACGCACTGTAGGAACATGAGGAGTTTTTCATCCGCACGAATTTGACTGTCGCGTAGCGTCGACGCAGTCGTCAGGAGAGTGAGGATGCCATGCCATGTTGCCACTGTCATCCTCGCCAAGTTGTATAGTCACATCGGATGGCCTTGTCGAAGCTCGGTTATCCAGTGACGTGCGAGGAACTGACTGTCATGCATGCGCCGACGACAGTCGTGAGACAAGACGGAGGATGAGGGTGCCAATAAGTTCGCGGAGGAGCTCCAGGATGGCAGCGTGTGTCGCCCTTAGGTGACGGACAAGTGCACGGCGTGCGGCCGAGCGACGGCGAACAGAATCCATGGCTGTGCACGGTGACGATTGACGACGGGTAATGTGTAATAACATTCCGAATTGCGGCTCGTGTGCGTAACGGACACGTGCCACTTTCCACCCGTTAAAAAAAAACCATTACCGTTGCACGTCGGCTGGGCGGCACGACCCGAAACTGACACGCGGGACACGTGCGATTTGCCGCGTGGGTTCAGGTCCTCGCCGTTACAACTACACGAACAAATAGTTCGAACTATTGGTTCGTGTACTTGAAATCCAGCGCGAAAAGTGCGTTCAACTATTAGTTGAACGTCGTAGTCAGCAGCTTTCGCGCCGATAATGGACTATTTAGTTAAGCGCCAATATCGATAACTCGAACCTCTAACTAATTTAGTCAGTTTCGGATCCGGTGAAAATGCAAATTCCCCCCCTGTTATGTCACCCATGACCCTCATATACCCCTCCGTCGGAGCAATAATCCTCATTCGCCCCTACGCTGGAACAATAAGCCTTATATACCCCTTCGTCGAGTGACGAAAACCCTGTCCGCCAACAACAAGCCTTATCTGCCCCCCATTTTCACCATGCTCAAACAGCGACGCATGTCGCTGCTTAAGCATGACGAATCGGTCATGCCGTGCTAGAGTGCGGCCCTCCATCGCGGACGTCGCGATGGAGGGCCGCGATAGCATCGGGGGGGCGGGGGGGGGGGGGGGGAGATTGCCGGCCGACATCCGTCGGTCGGCACTTTGTCAACCGCCGCACCCCTCCCCACCCCCCCACCCTCTCGTAGCCCACCTGTCTACGGGCTGGTGGGTACACCAGCCCGTCGATCGAGGCCCTCGCGATTGAGGGCCGCGATGGAACGGGCGGCCGGTGGGCTGCCGAGAGGCGTGGGGGAGTGGGGGGGGGGACTCCGCTGGGGATTCCTGCTGACGGGCGTCCGCAGGAATCCCCGCTACATCAGCGGGGAGTCGAAAATCCATTTTTGTTTTATTTTAAGTTTTGTTCAAGTTTATACCCTCATTTGATATACAAACTATGGACAAACCCACCCCCTAATTCACCCGGGGTTTTAGAGTTAATTTTTGCGCGGGCACCTGCTGGGCCCCGCGGTAGCGGGGCCCAGCATGTTCCCTTTTAACGCATGGGGATTCTCGGACCCCCCATGCAAAATCCCTGCAAACCATTTACGAAAAACGACAAACCCTTCTATTAAGGAGTTTGTGATGATCGGGTCAAAAAGGTGACATCAGCATGTCGACGGCGCATCCATGCGATGTCGACATGCTATCTTTTGACAAACGAGAGGGGTATATTGTTAATTTTTTATGCCATGCGTCCGTGTCGAAGGGTGGATGAGGCTTATTGTTCCGATGCTGGGGTGGATGGGGTTTATTTTTCCGACGGAGGGGCGGATGGGGCTCATTGCACCAACGGAGGGGCGGATGCGGCTTCTTGTCCGAAACTTGGGGTATATAGTCACTCCGCCCTTTCGGATCCCCACGTTAAACGGTGTCTGCGTGCTCGGGGGCCAAGCGACGCCGGTCAGTGGAAGTCATCTTTCCTAGTTCTCAGTGAATCTTCCCAGAGTCGCTTGCGAGCACAGCGCGAGCTCCGTCGTCTGTCTTCCGCTGCCTGGGAGCACGTCCGCGCGCGAGCGGCATTTGCAGTCGCGGCCTCCGAAGCCAGCGGCGGAAAGCCGTCCAGTGGCTGCCCCTGGTTCTGGCAGACGGGGCCAGGTACGAGAATCGCGGCAGCCCGGGAGGAAATTCGGAGAAGAACCCGTCCGAGTGTACCCCCGTCTTCCATTCCGCGGGCCTGCCTTTGACTCTTCGCATGGGAAGAATTTCAGCGCCTACCGCACGCCGACTCTCCGCCTGCCTCGCCCCTCACCGCTGCACCTCACCCCTCCGCTGCTGATAAGAGGCCGAGCTCTCTCCGACTGACAAGCCTTCGCTGCGGCCCCCGCTGAGCCTGCGCCATGCCGTACGTGCCTCCTCACCTGCGGGGCGGCTCAGGCGCCGGCGGAGGAGGTGCGGCTGCAGCGCGCCCGTCCTCGGACGGCCCTCCGCCCGGTCCCGGCGGCCGCTCCGGCCGCTACTCCGACGGCCCAGGGGGAGGCGGAGGGCGCGATTACGGAGGCGGCGGGAGGGGAGACTACGGAGGAGGAGGTGGAGGGGGCAGAGATTACGGCAGCAGCTTTGGGAGCCGATCGTCCGCGAGGCCCGGCGTCGGTAGAGACGATGGTTACGGGGGAAAGGACGACGGCCGGGGTGAGGTGCTCTCCCGGCCCTGGCATTTGAGATGTCGTGATTCGGGGAGGAGATAGTGAGACGTGGGACGCAGGCGACAGAGACGAAGAGAGGGAAGGGGGGCAGAGAGGGAGAGTGAGGGAGTGAGTGAGTGAGTAAGTGAGTGTGTGTGTGTGTGTGTGAGAGAGAGAGAGATAGAGA
>SZWC01013666.1:35066-75770 GCA_023375785.1 Penium margaritaceum | reverse complement strand
GGAAATGGGGAAGGGGAGCAGTCCAAGGGCAAAGGTCCGCTTCCTGTCTCCCAGTCTTTGCGCATCGTTTTCTCAAAAAGATCATGCTGACGTCAGCAAAGATGATGTCAGCAGTGGTTGTAATGCTGACGTCACCATCAGTTCCAAATCTGACGCAAATTTGCGGTGTGAAGGGCTTCCACCTTCGCCAGCTTTGTCTCCTGCTCGTCACTGTTGTTCATTTCCATCCAGCTGTGCTTTTCAAAACTTTTTAGCACGGATACACTCTTCAAACGTAAACGGCGTCCGCCTCAGCCCGCTACTCTCCTCCTCCATGCTTTTCATCTGCACCAAGCTGTGCTTTTCATTTTTTGGCAAGGTCTCAGACTCACGACGAAAACGGCGTCCGCCGCAGCCAGCTCCTGTTCCTCTACACTTTTCAACGACATGTAAATACTTCAATTTTTTTCTGGGCATGTACTCCAAAGACTCACTCACAATGTAAACGGCGTCCGCCTTGGCCAGCTCCTGCTCCTCTCTCGTGAGCTTACGCGCCTCCGCCTTTCCCTTGCTCGAGTCCGGCAGCAAGTCCGACAAAAACGGTGGCGCATTCTTATCGTTTTCTGCCCCAACCGCACCGCCGCTGCTGCCATCCCCTACAGAAACACTGCTCACTTCCGCCGATGCAGAAGGAGACAAAGAAACCGCTGACGTGGCAGCCGACGGCAATGAGGCGGGCGATCGAGACGCCGCAAAAACAACGACGCAAGCGACGACTGCCAGCGTGGCGAGCACAGAGACGACAAGTCTTGCNGAATTTTTTGCCAGCTCGCTGAGAAGATGCCGCGAACTTCCTCCCCCGCCGGCCGCCATGCGCTGCTTCATGGCAGCTTCCAACGACCGCAGGGACTGTGCGGGGCTCGCGGCGCCGCCACCGCCGCCGCCGCCGCTGCTTCCTCTCGAAGTGGCCGACATTTCGCTTTGCGTGGAAGGGCAAAAATACTTTCTCTGTTTCTGCTCCGACGCGGAGGCGCAAAGAAAGTGGAAATATGTATCTTAATCAAAGCTCGCCAAATTGGTTCCTTGATGAGCGCAGCTATGCGTTCAAACAGAAAGAACCCGCAAGATGACGTGACAGGCTGCGCTGCCTTCGTTGTCCGAACGCGGGGCGACGCAGCGATGCGTGATCTCCGAAAAGCCGGCCACAGAAATCTCACAGCGGCTGCTCAAAACGCCATGGAGTGGAACGGCATGGAGAAGAGCTGCTTGTCTCTTTGCCTCCACGGCGTTAGCGTGCGCCATTTGTCGGTAGCGTGCGCGAGGGGGCTGCCAAACCCGCCGCAACGGTTGCTGTCCGCCGTAAGCCTTTTGGGGAAAATGAGCAAACCGCCCCATTCAGACAGCTTCCATCCTCGATGCCTTTCAAGCCGGCGAGCATTTCGGACGATAATCGGCGGTAACGAGCACCTGCGCCTAGACCTGCCAACAACTAACCAACATCACCTGACGCCATTGCAGTGAGGTGATGGTTCCAGGTAGGTCGTGGAAGGAAGCTGTGCTTGACTCTGTTAACAAACTTTTTTTAGGGCGGAAGTCAACTGTAACCATTTTCCAACTGAAAACTGCTCCCACACCAACTTACTACACCAAACACTGAATGTGGCCAAGCTCCCAAGAAAAGAATTTAGACATCAAAATTTTTATGCCAAACAGATCGTAATTTGGTAAACAGATTTGAGTTACGAGGCACAACACGATTTGAGAATTTGGGACACTTGAACTAGTTGTAGTTAGCGGTGAGTGTGCTTCCATGACAAGTGTTGAAACAATCCAACAAAAGTGTTGAGTTACAAATGAGACGTGATCGGGATCGTCGAGTCAATTGTCGAGCCATGCGTGCAGAGTCCCGTCATGAGTGGTCAAATCGAGAAGCTCCGTCGAGGAATCGAGGGGGCTTCAGAGATCGACGGCGAAGAAGCGAGATTCATCTTAGTAAATCTCGATGAATCTTGATGTGTCGAGAAGTCGATCGGCAGGTCGTGATGTTTCTGTCAATGTTTTACAAAAGTGTTCTTGGTTGTCAGAATGTGCAAGAAGGATCATCGGAGGGCGAGGGCAGTTGGCAGAATTTTCCTCCACCATTGGAGCGAAAATTGAGGTCCCAACGCGCGATGGGCTGTTTTTGTTACAATAGACATGCCCACTCGGAGAGTTTAGGGACTCATGTATGGCCGGTATGTAACACTTCCACCCCTTTTAGCCGCGATGTCCCGACACAAAAACAAATGTAGCCTGGTGACTGCAGTGATACCCGTCAATCAGATGATCGACGTCGCGGAGGTCGTCAGAAGGTTCCCAGCAATTGTGCGTAGCGTCGTAGCCGTGCCATTTGACAAGGTACTCTGTCGTTTTGCAACGTCGTCAATGGTGAAGATTGTCCTCGATGACGTACTCCGTGTCCTTGTCCATTTGTACAGGAGGAGGGGGCACCACATCTTTCATGGGGAAGTTCTCGACGGAGTCTTGGTAGTGCTTGAGTTTGCTAATATGAAACACCGGATGAACTTACGTAGTGTCGGGGAGTTTGAGTCGCGCAACCACTGGGGTTTGCATGCGCTCGACCTCAAATGGTCCCAACCATCAGGGTCTAAGCTTTAAAAATTCGGCACCGCAGAGTGTGATGTTTGCCCAGCTGAGGAGAACCTTATCGCCGGTGGCAAACACATCGTCGTTGCGGTTGATATTGTATACATGGCATACTGTGACCTTTCGGCTCTCATTCATTACCTTGCACACTCCTCATGAGGCGGAGGGCATAGAAGATGAAGGCAGCAGACGCGAGTCTGGCAGCGACCGAGCATCTGTGACCATTCACGCAAGAGCAACAACCACAGAGGGGTTGCATGGATTTGCGGCTGCACCAGCAGAGTAGCACGACATCGGACGGCTGAGACCGCGAGCAATTGCGATAGCGCGCAACAACCGCGGTGACATCCACGTAGCCGTAGCATAGGGATATCTATGTTGAGCAGTAGCCATAGTCACGGTGGCATGTAATAGTAAGCGGCAGCTGCAGCTAGCAACTGCGACATAGGGTAGCAGCCGTAGTGACTGCTACGCAGCCATTGTGACAGTTGCGTAGTTGCAACATTGGAGCCAGCTGCGTGGAGTAGCAACTGCAACGGCAACGGTGTGCAATAGCGAGCAGCAGCGACAGCCATAGGCTGCTCTAGGGGGCAGCAGCCACCGCTATGGTGACGACTGCTACACCGAGCAGCATGTACAACAACGTCAGCGTGAAGTAGTGCAAGCATCATCAACAGTAGCAACATCAGCAACGGCACTCCGTCGTCAGATCCGGTCTGGTATTCCCCTCCCCTTGCTGGCTGGGCTCCCCTCTATTCCTGGGCTGGGTGGGGGTGGTTCAGGTACACAGGTTTGCTCCCAACGGCCTCTCCCAGATGTTGATGGCATTTTCCCCACCCACTGGGCTGGGGAAAATGCTGCCAGATTTTTTCAGCAGCGTGGGGGGGTCTGTTGATGGTTTCCAGGCTAAAAAAGTGCCTTGCCATTGATCCCGCGCCCACTGGGGCAAGGTAAACATTGCCAAATGTTTTCTTGGGAGGGGCTGTCACCCAATAGCAGTGCCAACAACAACGTAACTCGCTTGCGGCACTCCACCAGGCTCCATGCCTAAGGACACACTCGCCAGAGTCGGCAGTACCAGCTCCACAATGGGTATTGGCGGTGCTGCCTCCAACGTGGTTGGAGACACACCAGTCATGACGCGTGACGAGTCCCCATCTAGCCCAAGCTCGTTGGCACGTGGCCTGCGCGAGCTACGTGAGCAGCAGGCTCCAAAGGCTGAATAAACGGCTAAACAGATGGCTGATCTGTTCAAGCTGTTTCGGGATGCAGTCCAGCCACAGCAACAGCAGTAGCAACAATAGCAGCAGCAGCAGCAAGAGCAGCAGCAGCAGCAGGTATAACAGCAGCAGCTGCTCCAGGATGCCGTGCAGAAGGGCAAGTTGACAGTCGAGAGTGGGGTGAAAACTGACGTCGATGCGGCTCCAGGAGCATTTGATGCCGAGCCGTCCGACAACCTTCCCGACTCAAACTTAGACGCAAGTGACGAGGAAGGCATGCTGTGCCTTCAACTCGCACAACTAGAAAAACACCGTCAGACCAACTTGGCCCGCAAAACAGCACTGAGCGGTAGAGCAAGTCCAAGCGACACGCTCAGGATCCCCACAGAGCCTGCCTCCTTAGAGGACCAGCTACTCCGCCCAAGCCTTGGACTGCGGGAAGATCCCCTGGCTCTGTCACTTGAGCAAGCTGTCTTGGCAGCTCTAGCGACAGCAACGCCTCCGAAATGGTTTGAGACCGACCCTCCCACCTACCGGCAGGAAGACAGTTAGACCACCTGGGAGTAGCGGTTCCGGATGTGGGCAGTTAGTGAGGGGGTGTACCCATACTACACCAGCTCGTATCAGACTACAGATTCTGAACGGACGACAACCGCCGCTCGAGCCGCCTACGGTCTCCTTAAGGTTGTCCGAGAGAAGTACACCCTCAACTTAGAACCCTTTCTTGGTAAACCCCGCATCGCATCGGTGCAAACCCGCACCGTGCCTGGAAGCTAGCCACCACCCTCTTTGCAACCATAGCAAAAACATCACAGTGCGTCTCAAACTTCAACTCCTTGTGCAAGGATGCACATGAAACACTGGCCGACTATTGGCATCGGGCAATGCGGCTGTACAGGGCCCTTGGGAAGAATGGGCCGGGGCAGCTTATGACGTTCAACACCATCTGGATTGGCGTTGGGTGAGAGGACGTAAACGACAACTTCAGCCTGAAAAGTATTCAGGAGATGGCCGACAAGGACTTGTTGCTATCTTGGGCCGCTGAGCACTTTCTACATGTGGTAGGAGTTGGAGCAGTGAATGACGCCCTTCATGGTACGTCAACCATAGCTGTCACAAGAAGGCAGGTAGCACCCACCATCCCCTCCTCCCGCCAGTCATCGTAGTTGACAGCTGCAACTACAACAGCAACGGGTACAGTTGTAGTAGTTGTGGGGAAGAAGGGAAGGAACAACAGGCAAGAAAACAAGAATGGCAAAGGACAGGAGATTCCAACGCCGACTGAGGGGTGACAGTGGGAGTGCTACAACTGTGGGGGAGCGCACCGCTTCACCGAGTGCAAGCTCCCCAAAAACTGGACAAGTATTGGGCAAGGCGTACAAAAGGCATTTAAGCAGTGTGAGCGCGCCTCCGTGCATTCCGCGACAGGGATCGACGTGTCACCCCCATTAGCAGCAGATGCAGTCATGGATGAGGCCGGCGACTTGTCACCTCTGGAGTAGCAACTTGTGACGCAGGCCCGCAACATTGCCGAGCTCCGCCAGCTCCTACGACTCACTACCCAGGAATGTGCGAGTGCATTGACTGAGCCAAGGGGTCTCATTGTTACCTTTGGTTTGTCTGTCTGCTACCTTTGCCTCTGTCTGCACAAATCACGGCAATCTGTCATGGCTTGATGAGTCGCAAGCACGTGTCTCCTCCGTGTCTTGACAGTCATCTTCCAAGAAACTCATGTCTACTGCATGCACTCTAGGTAGCTATCCTGTCACCTCGCTAGAGCGTGTGAAGGATTCTATCTGAATCCTAGATTCAGGTGCCACCCATCACATGACATGCTGCCGTCGTGATTTTGTTGTGCTTGGTCCTGTTGGCTCTGTGGGGTCTATGCAGACAGCTGTTGGGCATGAGGTGTCTATCCAGGGTGAGGGTGTGGTGCAATTCCATGGGCCGTCAGGGCCGTTCAACATCTCCAACGTGCTGTATGTGCCTGATTTAGCACTTAGCCTACAGTCTAGACATGCTTGCATACGGATAGGTCTTAGTTTCACGTTCACCAGTGAGGATGCCACTGTCTCTATCTGCGTTACCGCTGAGGTAGTGCTTTGTGGCAAGGGGGTTGGAGACTTGTACCACGTCTTTGATTGCCCCATGTCCACCCCCATCACTAAATCCCTTGCTGCTGGAGTGTTTGTGACGGGCACCTTGTCGCCTGGGCACCAACACCTACCAGACAGACTTTTGTGCCATGTCCATATGGATGCTGTAAATCATCTTATTTGCACACAACCTGCGCTTAGTCTTGACGCAACATCCTTTGAGGCACTGTTAACACCGATTCCCTATAGTGCGCTCAAGGTAAAACACACCGTGCCACGTACCCTTTGTCTGACTCACGAGCGCAAAATCCTCTCGAGTTGGTTCACTCTGATCTCTCTGACCCCTTCCCATGGAGTTCTAGGATGAGAGACGGCGATACATCCTGAAGGATGTATCGCCCTCTCTCATCGGAGGAACTACTATCTCTTGGTGCAATGGCGTGCAGGGCTGCATTGCTTAGAGTATCACAGAGGCAGAGTATGTAGGTGTGAGTGCTAGCACGACCGAGAGTGTGTGGTTAGTGCGTTTGTTGCGTGAGCTGCGCCAGTCCATGCCTGCTATTGTACTTCAGTGTGATAATGAGAGTGTAAAGGCCATTGCGGAGAACTTTGGTGTGTTCCATGCGCGTACAAAGCATATCAATGTCGAGTACCACTACATCCAAGATCTGGTGGATGGAGGTGAGATTTAGATCATGTGGCTCGGCACCGACTCGTAGCGGCCTGATTTTCTAACAAAGGCCATCAGCCGTGCAAAGTTTCCTATGGCCGTAGGCTTGTGGGATTGCCCCCTGCCTTTCCTGTGGATTGACCTCTGCTCTGGAGCTGTCTCTTCTTTTGTACACCATCGCTGTGCTTTTGACATTGCTTGCATAAGTTCAGTTGCAGCCGTGATCCTCTTTGCCTTGTGGTCATGGGGGAGTGATATTGTGTACATAGCTTACTGCGACCTTTTGGCTCTTGTTCATTTCCTTGCACACTCCTGATGAGGCGGAGGGCACAGAAAACTGGGGGAACAAACGCGAGTCCGCCAGCTACCGAGCATCTGTGACCAGCCACCTGATACTGTCCACACGTGCTGGCTCCACTCCCGGTGACAGGAGGGAGTGCTTTTTCTTATTTCTGAAAACATTCTAGGCTTGCAGTTGTGTATGCTTGAAGTACAGTGACTCAGTGACCTAGTTGGGTCCTATATGTGAACATGTAGCAGGTTGGACAGGCCTAGTTTAGGACCAACCTCGGTTTTGACACTTGTGGGACACGAGGGGTGTTGTGACGCGTCACTTTGGGTGAGTGCCAGCGAGCTCTAACTTGCCAGCCGACGGGTGGACTTGGCTAGTGAGCTCCACCTCTCCCCTCTCACGTTTTCCTACTCTAGCTTGGCATGTACGTCATTGTTCTTCCTTCCGTTTGTCTCAATCTGACCATAGAGTCTAGAGCCACAGAAAGGATCGAGGGAAGGGGTGCTGTGTGTGTCTGTTTGTGGTATCGGTCGGTTGCTCACTTCACCGCTGCTTGTGTCTTTGTGAGCGTGTGTTGTGTTTTGTCCTAGATGGTGGAGAAATTGCAACGTTGGATGTTGACCGCGGATATGTTGCTCTGGCTGTGAAGTCCGGCTGATCTGGAGGGAAGTTTTCCATCGATCACTTTGATTAGAGTTTTACCCGTTGTGGTGGATATTGCCGAGTTGTATGTGATTTTGACGGTGGGGAGTTTGGCTTCCCAATCTGTCCCGCGTGGCTTGCATAATGTTCGGAGAAATCATTTGAGCGTCTGATTGGTCTGATCGGTTTTGCCGCCGGTTTGAGGGTGGAAAACCGTGTAAAGTTGGATTGGAGTTCTGTAGCGAGTCATTAGTTTGCATGACAAATGGCTAGTGAATCGACCGTCTCTGTGGCTCGTGATGGTTCTCGGCACGCCGTGTAGCCATACGATTTCATTTAGAAACAGTCGATGTTCCTTTGGCTCTGATGGTGGCCGTCATTGGGATAAAGTGGGACATTTTGGAAAACCTATCAAAAGCCACGAGCATTGGGTCATATCCCTTGGGTATGACTATGAACCCAGGGATGAAGTCCATGGAAATGTCGGTCCAAGGCTCCGTCGGAATGGGGAGCGGATGCAAAAGTCCAGATGGCCATGTGCAACGGGATTTTGTTGCTGATACGTGTCAAATAACTTTTAGAAGTTGGTCACGCCGGTTTGCATCTTGTCCCATCAATAGTGCTTTTCCAGCTTCTTCAGCGTCTTTTCCTCTCTGAAATGTCCACCTGGACCGGTGTCGTGGCACTCCTCAAGAAGCATGTTACGGAATTCGTCGTTTGGAGGTACGACCACCTGGCGAGTGAAACGTCGTCACCAATAGGTATCCGCCATGATGGTCGTAGCCACATGTGAATAACTTCTCAAGATAGAGATCTTGCTGAAGTTGAAGTGTCGTTGCTTCAGCTATTAGGTCTGGTCAGCGGTTGTGTGCATCTGTTGGGTTGGTTTTGCCCGGCTGATACTCGATATCGTAGTCAAACCCGGATTTGAGAAGCTCCATCCATCGGGTTTTATGTCAACTGAGGTTCAGCTGCGTATTCAAATGTTTTAGTGCATGATGGTTGGTGCGTACGATGCATCGGCGGCATTGACGATAGCACTGCCACATATTAAATGCCTGTACGACCGCCAACATCTCCTTCTTGTGTACAACGTAGTCATTTTTCGGTATGCGCAACTTTTGCGACATATAGGAGACCGGTTGCTCTCCGCTGCCATGATCCTGTAGGAGAACTAAGCCAATGGCTCGGTACGGTGTATCGTAGCCATGATATAGTTGATTGTTGGATCATCTAATTGTAGGGCTGGCACCGAGGGTAGAGCATTCCGCAAAGCGGTGATAGCTTCTTGTTTGTTGTCTCCCCACCGCCACTCATTTCCTTTTCGAGTGAGATTGAAGAGAGGCACTGACACTTGGGCGTAATCCTATACAAAATACTGGTAGTAACTACAGAATCCGAGGAAAACTTGAACGTCTCGGATGTTGGTCGGCCTCGGCCATTCAGTGACTTCTCCCACTTTTTTCGATCCATGGTAATTCGACCGCCATTGATGACGTGACCTAAAAACTTGATTGAACGGTGACCGAAGCGGCACTTTGTGAGTTTCCAAAAAACTTCTCTCCTTGTAAAACTTTGAGAACTTTCAGAGATGTCCATCGTGCTCCTCCGGGGTGCGGATATACACCAGGATGTCATTGACATGTATCGTGACAAAATCATCGAGGTACGGGCAGAAAACATTGTGCATCGCCGCTATGAATATTGCTGGGAAATTCGTGAGTCCGAACGGCATGACCATGATCTCAAAATGCCCGTAATGCGTTCGGAACGCTGTCTTCTTGATGTCGGAGTCTGCCACACGGATCTGGTGAGAATCGATGCGTAGGTCGATTTTGGTGAAAAATCAAGCTCCTTGGAGTCGGTCAAAATGTTCCTTGGCTCAAGGAAGAGGATAGCGGTTCTTGATTGTAGTGTTGTTCAACGCTCGGTAGTCCACGTACATCCGCATTTTGCCAGCTTTCTTTTTCACAAACAATATTGGTGTGGCGTATGGTGACGTGGACGGGTGGATGAATCCCTGACCGAGCCTCTCGTCGAGTTGCTTTTGCAGCTCGGACAGCTTATGGTCACTCATCCGCTAGGCCCCTCGAACGTTGGGTTGGCTGTCCAGTTTTAACTCGATGCAATGATTGATGTCTTGCTAAGGTGGTAAGGTTTTTGGGAGTTCTTCGTGGAAGACGTCCGCAAAATCTTGGATGAGAGGTACAAACTCCTCAGGAACCATTGCAAACTTTGTCGATGCCGATAAGGTCCATGAGGCTGATGAGGCTGATGAGGTTGATGAGTTAGCTGCTGTCCCTTTTGCTTCTTCCGTTGGCTCGAGATGTACAAGCCACGCACGGGCCCCTCCTCACATACAGTGCTCGGCCACGTTGAGCGGTATCGGCTGCACAGGTTGTTGCTTCTTGGTTGTTGCGGTTTCCTCTGCCGCTTCCACCTATGATGCTTCCGTTGTCATTTCTTGTCCCACCCGAGGAATTTGTCACTTGCCACTATTGAGTTCCACTCAGATATCGCCACTCTTCCAGTCAATCTGCGGATTGTGCTACAACAGGACATCGCTTCAATGAGTGATATTATGATAACTCATTGGACATGACCTCCAAAAAGTTCGGCAAGTTTCCCACTTCCACTTGTAGTGGTTCTCAGAGTCACCTTATATGCAATCCCCCATTGACGGTTTTTCCTTACAATACCCTTGGTCTGGTCTGTAAACCCAGATTTAGAACCATATTGTTGCTTACAAAGCTGTGAGAGGGTCCTCCTTCCAATAGTGCCGGTACCATTCTGCGACTCTTGCAACCTTGGGGTTTCACTTTTAGCAGTATCAACAATTGGTCATCCTCGTACCCCTTGTCAAACTTAGTTATCTCAGAAACCCTCTGCAGCATCATGAGCTGCTAAGATGGGCGATCATTTGGGGCAGATCGCTCCTCTCACAAAAGAGTTGTGCCTTTCACTCCTGCCCTTTGCCATTTTCCAACTTTTGTTTTCTACTTACCCCCCTTTTTGGCTTACTGCTTGCTTTGGAAGTTTAAAGTGATACGCCGGAATTTTCTACAGTTGTAGCAAGTGCATGTGTCTATTTGGTCAATGGCGTCCACTTCCATCGGAGTCAAGGAGTCCTCCAATTGGCTTTTTCCGCTTCCACGGTCATTGTGACTGGGAGGTTTCCAGCCGTAGGCTTCCTGGATCCAAGCATTGTACTTGGATTTTTCAACCCTTTCTACGGCTCCAATCATTCGTGGTAAGTCATTCTGGATACCGAAGATGGCAATCGCTTGCCGGATGTCCCGTTTGAGGTCGTTGTTGTAGTAAAAACAGAGTTCTTTGGAGGCAATATCAACACCAGTGATGATCTCGCAGAATCTCCGCGTGTACTCTGCCACGCTGGACAGCTGACGGAGACGCTGAAGTTTGTACTGAGTGTCAGAATTCTTGCTCATTTGTCCAAAACGTACGAGAACTGCGCACGAGAATTCACTCCAGTCGGTTGGTGGCATCAGCACTTCTTACCATTACGGGTTGGTCTACTCCAAGGGAAGAATGTGTGCGGTTGCCGATATGAGACGGGTGCTGTTGGCCGTTAGTTAGGCCCAACTGGTATCCTGCTCCCGTTGGATGGCCTTTAGGTCGGACCACCAACTTAATGCTTTCCCATGCAGAAGCACGGCCGTGAGATTAACTTTCTTCCGATCGTTGTTGATCCCAAGAGCTGTGAAGTACACCTCGAAGCTCGTCAGTCACATCCAAACCGTCTTTCCTTTGGAATTTGTAGGATCAAACGTTTCAGGAGGGGCCGGAAACATTTTGGGTTTGTTTGAGAGTTGGGTGTTTCTCTCGATGAGTACCACTTCTTGTGCACTTGCGTTGCAAAGAGCCTCCATCACAACGTTGAGTTGCTGGATTAGATGGCTATTGATTCCCTTGAGCACGGAGGTACGGTTCACGAGTTCCTCGTTGCTCCGCGCCTCTCGTCCGGTGCCACATGTCGTTCCTGTTGATTTCCGTGGCCGGACTGGCTGGTGGAGCCGTTGGGACTGACCCAATTGCTACATAGCCTGCCATGCCAGCATTTGCTACCGCTTCAGGGTTCGAGTGCATGGGCACCTTCTGCTTCTCCATCACCGAAGTCATCCCCGAAGACCCGCTGCTGATCCTGGAGTGCGCTTGCTTGATTCACATCGTAGTTGTGAAGTCTGCAAAGTCTTTACGTGAGAGATGTGCTGACAGCTTGTCCAAGGTAGTCCTCTGGATGGGTCAAGTAGTCAGTTTCCTCTCCAGTACTGCTGCTCTCTCATACCAAGTGTTATGCTAAACAGAGCGTAGATGGTGAATATGTATGATTTGCGAGGTAGAACACGGTTTGAGAATTTGGGACGCTTGAGAAATTTGTGATTAGTGATAAGTGTACTTTGATGACAAGTGTCGAAATGATCGAACACATATATACAAGTGTCAAGTTACAAATGAGACGTAGTCGGGCTCGTCAAGTGGATTTTTGAGCGATGCATGTGGAGTCGCGTCGTGAGTGGTCAGATCAAGAAGCTCTGCCAGGGAATTGCGGGGCTTAAAAGATCGACAGCGAAGATGCGATATGCATCTTTACAAATCTCAATGAATCTTGATGCGTTGAGCTGACCAAAAGGTCGTGACAGTTCTGTCAATGTTTCTCGAAAGTGGTCATAGTTGTCAGAATGTGCAAGAAAGATCGTTGGAGGGCGAGGGCAGTTGGCCAAATTCCTCTTCACCATCGAAGCAAAAATCGAGGTCTTCACATGCGGTGGGCTATTTGTGTAATGAAAGAAATGCATACTCAGATTGTTTTAGGGACTTGTGTATGTCTGGTATGTATAAAACATAGTGATCAAAAGAAAAAAAGGGTTACCAAATTATCTTTCACTATTCTAAAGTAGCTACAATTTAAGGAAATTAATGAGTTGGTAAGGCATTTGGTTGCTTTTTCTTGATTTTACATTATTTTAATCAACATTTCTATCCTGCTCTGTACCTCAAGTACACGTGGTTTTTTATAGTATACTTAAAGGTTTGCCTCACCTACAGAAATGTTTTGCTTCAAACCCTACCTATTCCAACACATAAAATGACCACAACGGGACGAAGCCACAACATCACAGAATGTGTAGCTCGCCAACTCCCATCCATCCGAATTTCAACGTGAAAGGGGTCCTTGTTGCATGGGACTTCTCTGCCAAGGTGAGGTATCTATGTAAGTGGAAGACACGTTGACTCCACAATGGACCGATCCGGATCCCCCCTGGACATATCCGGATACCCCTGGCAACATCCATCCTGGTTTGACGTTGCCGCCAAACCAGGGCGTCGTATGGGCAGGACATATGACACAAGTGACACTAACATGGCATCTCGTGTCTTGGGAATTGCAATAATCATTGCCATGTCCAGTGGTCCCAACTCCTGCCATGATGTTTTTCGGTTGCCATCACTTTTTTTTGTTTTCTGTTTTTAAGATGGTCCAGGCAGAAAATCTCTCACACCGGACTCCCTTCCGCAGTCTTGCCATTGTTTCAATTTGTTTGGTGGTTGCCCAACATGCTCCAACATTGTTCCATACCGACAAGTGCAGAAAATGGTGATGAAGTTCGTTGAGCTAGGTGCACATAGCTGGAATTCGGGTCATTCATGGATGTTCCAATAATGCCACCATACCCTGTATCACCACTATGGCTCAGACAGAGGCTCATGCCTTTGCGGAAGAGGCCTCCACCTCCCACAATCAAGTGCTCAAGGTCGACATCGTATACCTCTCATGCAATGTCTGCAATTCCACTAAAATCCTGTGAACATGGCTCAAGTCAAGCAGAATTGCTGTACAGGTTAAGTTTTGACCCTGACAATGAAGAGATGGAGAGGTGTTGGGAGGTCGATGCTAAAGAGGCCCATTTCCTTTGCCAGATGAAGCCTCATTTCCTGGATTTTCACAACCGCTCTTGTGATTGCAACAGGTCGTTCAACCGTCGTGTTGTTATTTGTCCAAAATCGTACTCCTATGGCATTTTTATGTGCTTTTGCGTGCATTCTTGCTTACCTGTCAAAATCACAAATCCTCATCATTTTCCCTCTTTTCCACATGGCACAGGCATCTCCAACAATGGGATGGATCTTGTGGACCACAAGCAAAGGGCTCTCAAGGACATCATCGAGGAGGAAGAAACGTACCACAACATGGAGGCTTGTGGCAAGCAAGTGGAGGAGTATGCTGTGTTTCATCGGTTCGGCTTGAATTGGTCCCAAAGCAAACCTACCCGCTTTGAAGTGAGTTGTGATCAAGCAAGTGTTTACAGGTGCCCATGGAGTGTATGAGTCATTGTTAGCTCCAAGTTGGGGCATGTTGATATCAAACACGTGACCAAGAGCCACTACGACACCTTGGCCCTGGGATGTAGCAACCCCGCATGGTCAACCACATGGATTGTACAGAAGTTATCCGGCACAATGCATTACAACCCCACAGCCACACCTGCCGAACTCCAGACAATCATCAAGGATAAGGCAGGCATCTCGTTGAGCAAAACAACGCTTTACCAGGCACGGTTGCTGACGCAAGCTTTCATCCCGGGAAAAAGATCGAACCGAGATGTGGGCCATGCTTCCTTCGTATGTTGCAAAGGTATGTTTAATAGCTATGTTCAGTGACCTTTCATGCACATCACCTAGTGTGGGATAATGAGCTAATTCATGTCTGTCTTCTCTTGCAATTGAAGTGAGTTGACCTGGCAACTCACGTCATTGCAGAGATGAACGTACACAATAAGTTCAACTGTGAGTTTGTAGCATCTTGTACTATATGCATGGATTAAGACTTCTCTATGCAAGCGTTTCACTGCCATGGATAGCACCTTGATGAAGAACACCCACAAGAAAGTCATGCTTGTCCCCCAGTGTTTTCATGCCAACATGCATGCTACTCCAATGGCGTAGAAACTGGTCCCGAGCAAAGATGAGGCTGCATGGAAGTTTTTTGTGAACACCTAGCCATTGCATATCCAACTGCTGTACATTCTGGTTTGGTCTCCATCTCCAACTGTGAAGCAAGACTCATCAAGGCGGTGAAATATTGGCTCCAAGGTTCAACTTACTTGTTCTGTGCATCGAACATCAGGGAGAACGTGCGTGTAGAGTTTGGGAAGAAGGCAACATACTGGGCGTGTAAGTGTGAACAAGCACTCATACGCAAGAGCTTGTATTGTGCTATGAGAAAACTGCAAATTGTCCACAACTTTGTAGCAGAATACCTGATCCCCAGTCTGGCAGTCATAGCGGGAATCTCACTTCAAATGCTTCGGAGTCAACGAACGTCTGTTTGGTGGACGCACAGAAGCTCTACCCATTTCAATGCTCTGTGCAAGTGTACACGTTTGTGCAGCATCTACTTGCACAAAAGAGCAAAGCAAATGTGGAGTGTGGGGAAGACCTTGCTCAAACATCAATAAAACAACTGCTCCATAGGTTAGTGGATACCTGAGACTACCATGCCATGCATGAAGGACTCCCCTCAGTTGTGGTGCGTGGCCCTTCCAATGTCTACAGGTGTGTGGATCTGAGGCAGAGCATGTGCGAATGTTGAAAAATTGCCCCTCCACATGCCCAAGTGCGGAGCCGGGAGGCGCCGACGAACCGCCAGAAAGTGGAAGCTCCGCGCCGGCGGATCTGGCGACTCAAGGTCTGCTCGGATACTAAAACGGAGGATTGTCCCATAAATTGTACAAGTTTTTGAATCCGGTGGAAGTTGTTTCGGCGGAATCAGACAAGAATCGAGGGAGATATGACCTTCCAAAGTTGGGGTGTGCGCAGCGGCTCTGGAGCCGGCTGCGACTCGAAATCCGGTCGATAATCGACCGGACCGAGTACCAAAATTACCATCTGGAGAAACTGCTCTGATAGGCTCGTCAAGGCGTCCGGTGGATGATCCACCTGATCCGGCGGATCATCCACCGGATCCAGTAGTGCAGGTTGTTACTGAGGGACTTCGCCAAAAACCTGGCTCGACGTCCGAAACTCAGTAGTACGTTTTGTTACTCATGGACTTGGTCAAAATTCTGACTGCAGGTCCTCGGACAGGTTTCGAACCTCGTCACACCCCATCACCAAACGCGACCCAAAAGTGGGGACGGTGCATGGAAACAGTGCAAGGGACCCCCACACCATGTGCAATGGGATATGCGCCTTGGGAAAGGCGCTTCGCACGTGAAGGAAGGCGCCACGGCGAGTGGCGGCGTCAGGCTTCTATGGTGGGTGAGACCTGCGTTTCGGCAAGCATAACTTGGGCTACGCTTGGCCGAATTGCTCACGGTTTGGTGCATTGGAGAGCTCATGACTAGCCCTATAAATGTTGTGATCATGTCCATGCTAAAAAAAAACCAACGTAAAACGACGTTATTCCCTTCGCAAACTGACAGTCTCTAAACTCCTGCTCACATAGCTTGAGGCGACCAGAAAGCTCACGCCCAGTCTCAGATTCGCCCAAAACAGGAAGACATGAACCAATAGATTCTATTAGACCAATGTCGAGACCGCACCACGCGGATCTCATCCTTACAAAGGGTTATGGGCCCACAGGTCTGATAGCCTCCATCGTTCATGTCTTTCGCAGCGCACGGGATCATCATCTTGGACATCGCCGTGGAGTTCTGAGAACTCGTCGGAGTAGCAGTTGCGCACATGGCGTAGAAGGAGACGCAGCCCATTCAAAAGTATGCGGGCGGCCCGGGCTCTGGGCTATGGAGGTGGCAGTTCGAGTTGCACCTCTCGCATAAGGGGCTGCTGGACGTCATGTTGGGAAAGGAGGTGCTCACAGAGGCGACTGCTACGGACGCGGAGAAGCAGGCCTTCGAAAAGAAGAACACGGAGGAGCTCATGCTCCTGGTTTCCGGGAAGGCCGAGTTGCAGTGGGGCTAATTCCAAGGCTGCAAGCTAGCAGCCGAAGCTTGGCAAAAGCTCTGCGCCATCCACCAAGCGTGGTGGGTGGTAAGAAGGAGTTGTGCACAATATGTGATGTGCAGCACGTCCCCGGCCTGGCTGACATCCCGGGTGTCAGCCGCTTGACAGATAAGGGGTATGAGGTGCTCTTCCGCAGGAAAGGCACAGTGGTGCACATCGACGGCGACGGCGAGGTCGTGCTGGAGGCGAGGCGCGAGGACGGTCTCTACATCGTGGAGACCAAGGTGGTCCCCACGGCATCAGACGCAGCGGACTCACAAGAGCGCATCGTCAACATGGCCAAGGGAGGAAGCGCTGATCTGGAGCTCTCGCACCTACGGTTGGGGTATTCGGGGCCCGCAACTGTTAAGGAGATGGCGAAGCGCAACACGGTACGTGGCCTCATCATCGACGATGCAGACGCGGCAGCAGATGCAGTAGCACACAAAAAGTGCGAGCCTTACATTTTGGGCAAGGCGCGGTGCAAATTGCAAAGAGAAAAGGGCTCGCGCAAAGGACCTGCTGGAGGTCGTGCACAACGACATGTGCGGACCGTTCAAAACGCCATCAAATAGCGGCTTGAGATACTTCGTCACCTTCATTGACGACTGTAACAGAAAACTCTAGGTGTACTTCATGAAGCCGAAGGGCGAGGTCCTGGGCCGGCTGTAGGAGTACGTCGCAGCGGTGGAGAGGCAGATTGGCCGGAAGGTCTGAGCACTACGTAGCGACAATGGCGGAGAGTACGTGGGCTACAGCAGGTGGATGAAGCAGCAGGGCGTCAAGTGGGAACCCACTACGCCGTACTCGCCACAGTCCAACGGAGTGGCGGAGCGGGCGAACCAGACGCTGCTCAACATGGTGCGGACCATGCTTGTGGATGCGGGGTTGCCGCAAGGGTTCTGGGCGGAGGCTATGCGTACAGCGAGCTACACCATCAACCTCACCCCAACAGCAATGCTGAAGGGTAAGGGCGGCTGGAAGATGCCGCATGAGGTTTGGAGCGGGCGCAAGCCAAACGTGGCGCACCTGAAGGTGTTCGGGGTACGAGGCGCACGCGTTGGTGCAGGCGGCGTAGCAACGCGACAGGAAGCTGGAACCGCAGGCGAAGCTGTGCTTGTTCCTCGGCTACGAGAGTGCGCAAAAGGCGTACCGGCTCTAGGACCCGCGCACGCAAAAGATCATCTGCAGTCGTGACGTCGAGTTTGACGAGCAGCAGAGCTCCAGTAACAGCAGCAACGACATGAGCGTCGGGAACACTCCAAAACAGGGGAAGTGGTTCCAACTCCTTGACTACGAGGAGGAGACGGCGGACGCGGAGGTCGATGATGCGACATTGGAGCACGGCGGTCTAGCAAGTGCAGCAGCGGGCGTGGAGGATTACGACAACGATGCAGCTGAGCTGGAGATCTGGTGGAATGATCCGTCGATGGAGGCAACGCGGGTGCCAAAGCGCGCACTCCCGGCGGAGTTCGCGTCGGGCGTTGGAGAAAAGTCCTCCGGACGAACCACCCATCCGGTTGATGTTTCACCGAAGCGGAAGGAATCCTCGGGAAGCCGTCCGGTCAATGATTCACCAAAGCGTGCTGAGTCACAAGAATCGTAGCAGAGCAACGAGACGTCGCCAAGACGGCCGCACCGCAGTGGGAGGCAGCGGAGAGCGGGGAAGCGTTTTGACGCAGGCACCGGTCGATGGATCGGCATGACGCGATGCATGCTGGCTGCATCAACAGAGCCAACGACCGTGCAAGAGGCACTTGCGCGGCCCGAGGGGAAGCAGTGGGACGCCACCATCAAGTCGGAGTTGGTGTCCATTGTAGAAAACAACACGTGGCAGCTGGTTGACAGGCCGAAAGATGCCAAGGTCACCGGCTCCAAGTGGGTCTTCAAGACCAAGTTCACAAAGGAAGGTGTGGTTGACAAGTACAAGGCGCAGCTCGTGGCGAAGGGGTATGCACAACGTAAGGGCGAACACTATGATGAGAAATTCACCCCCGTCGCCAAGTTTACAAGCATCCGGGTGATCCTTGAGGTGGCGGCCGCGAAGGACATGGAGTTCCACCAAATGGACGTAAAGATGGCCTTCCTCAACGGCATCATCGACAAGGAAATTCACATGGAGGTGCCGGATGGGGTGGAGGCGCCAGAGGACAAAGTGTGCAAGCTGCGGAAGTCCTTGTACGGGCTGAAACAATCGCCTCGATGCTGGTACCAACAGATGGACAGCTTCATGGCACAACTCGGCTTCAAGCACTGTGAGGCGGATCATAGCGTGTACGTGCGACGCAGCAAGAAGCTCCATCAGATTGTTGCACTCTACGTGGACAATCTGATCTTGTGCTCCTCAGACCTGCCAAGCTTACAGCAGCTGGAAGAGCAGTTGAGCAGCAGGTTCCAGATGTCGGACATGGGGGAGCTGAAGTTCTACCTCGGGGTGAGCATTACGCGGAATCGGAGGGCGCGCACGCTTGAGTTGGGACAGGCCAAATACGTGGCCAAGGTGCGGAAGCGGTACAACATGGAGGACTACAAACCAGTGTACAGTCTTGTCTCCACGACATGTAAACTGAGTGCGGCAATGGCGCCGCAAACAAAAGAAGAGCGGGAGGATATGGCAGGAGTGCCTTACCAATCGGCCTTGGGCAGCCTCATGTACGCCATGGTTGCGACTCGACCGGACCTGGCCTACACGGTGGGCCAAGTGAGGAGGTACGTGGCCAATCCAGGGCCACTACACTGGCAGGCGGTCAAGCGCATCCTCCGCTACCTACGGGCAACGCGGCACGCGCGCCTGAGGTTCGACGGCAAAGGGCAGACGGACCCTTTGCGCCTGGTCTGCTACACGAATGCAGACTATGCTGGGGATGTGGACAAGCGGAAGTCCACATCTGGCTGCGTGTTCTTCCTCGCTGGTGCAGCGGTCTCGTGGTGCAGCAGGAAGCAAGACTGCGTCGCCACCTCCACAGTGGAAGCGGAGTACATCGCGCTGGCCGAGGCAGTCAAGGAGGCGCTGTGGCTCCACAGGTTACTGAAGGAGCTGGGCGTGCCGCAGCTTGAGCCTACGGTGGTGCAAGAGGACAACACCGGCTCCATCTCGCTGAGCAACAACCCGACGCATCACAGGAGGACAAAGCACATCAACATGAGTTATCACTACGCATGGGACATGGTCAAGAAGGGGCAGGTGGTGCTGCAACACTGCAGCACACACAACATGCTTGCGGATTGCTTGACCAAAGCGCAACCCGCGGACCGACACGCGATGAGCATGGCCGGACTTGGGATGACCAGCCATTACGGGCTGGAGGGCACAGCTAAAGATGAGTGAGAGCAAGCAAGAGCAGCGGGCATGGCAGGTGCACGGGGGAGAATGTTGAAAATTGCCCCTCCGCATGCCCAAGTGCGGCGCAGGGAGGCGCCGATGAGCCACCAGAAAGTGGAAGCTCCGCGCCGGCGGATCTGGCGACTCAAGGACTGCTCGGATACTGAAACGGAGGATTTTCTCATAAAGTGTACAAGTTTCTGAATCCGGTGGAAGTTGTTTCGCCAGAATCGGACAAGTATCGAGGGAGATATGACCTTCCAAAGTTGGGGTGTGCGCAGCGGCTCTGGGAGCCGGCTGCGACTCGAAATCCGGTCGATTATTGACCGGACCGAGTAACAAAATTACCAGCTGGAGAAATTGCTCCGATAGGCCTGCCAAGGCGTCCGGTGAATGATCCACCTGATCCGGCGGATCATCCACCGGATCCAGTAGTGCAGGCTGTTTCTGAGGGACTTCGCCAAAAACCTGGCTTGACGTCCGAAACCTAGTGGTACGTTTTGTTACTCGGGGACTTCGTCAAAATTCTGACTGCAGGTCCGCGGTCAGGTTTCGAACCTCGTCACACCCCATCACCAAACGCGGCCCAAAAGTGGGGAGGGTGCGTGGAAACAGTGCAGAGGACCCCCACACCATGTGCAATGGGATATGCGCCTTGGGAAAGGCGTTTCGTACGTGAAGGAAGGCGCTACGGCGAGTGGCGGCGTCAGGCTTCTGTGGTGGGTGAGACCTGCGCTTCGACAAGCATAACTCGGGCTACGCTTTGCCGAATTGTGCACGGTTTTGTGCGTTGGAGAGCTCATGACTAGCCCTATAAATTTTGTGATCATGTCTATGCTAAAAAAAACTAACGCAAAACGACGTTATTCCCTTCGCAAATTGACAGTCTCTAAATTCCTCCTCACATAGCGTGAGGCGACCAAAAAGCTCACGCTCTGTCTCAGATTCGCCCAAAACAGGAAGATGTGAACCAATAGAGTCTATGAGACCAACGTCGGGACCGCACCATGCGGATCTCATCCTGGCAGCGACTGCAGCCGCTAGAAGGAGTACGGTAAGGCATGCCAACATGCTTGTGCACTTGTGCTGGAACTAGGCCACAACGCCAAGGCGTCCGTTGACCCCGGGAAAAAAGTCATGCAATGTTGCTATACGTACAGCAACATGCCTATGTACAACCCCAACAACATCATGGTAGAAAGCGAGGGATGGGGCCAACGTGGCCAAAGACGTGGACGTGGGCATCCAAGGAGAGCTTGGATGTAACATGAGCCCCTATGCAAGCGCTGCTTCATCTCCTGTAAGTGCGGCCACAAGGGCCATGCAAATTGAAAGTTCCCAAATCCTACTGCACGCTGCCCTGTAGGGACAGCTGCTGCAATGGCCGCATGCAGAGAGTTCT
Organism: Penium margaritaceum; assembly: GCA_023375785.1. NCBI lineage: Eukaryota > Viridiplantae > Streptophyta > Zygnematophyceae > Desmidiales > Peniaceae > Penium > Penium margaritaceum. The sequence continues at coordinate 54,537 of SZWC01013666.1, read as the reverse complement.
TAGCAGAACACAACCCTGATGGGTTGGAAGCAGGCGAGGGGAACCCAGAGCCATACGACCCAGAGGCTGAGCCCTGTGGGTCATCCAATGACGACGGAAATGCTGAGGAAACTGAATTCAACTTTGATGATGTCTGAGAAAGTGGGTGATCTGACTCCTTGGGCTATCGCAATGAGGAGGAGGAGGTGTCAGAAAACGTCCCTAGGTGGAGGCAGCTTTGACATGCCTCGGCGGGTCTGCACTTGGTGTTCACGGCTTTCTCTATTTTGGCGTGTGGTTCAGAGTCTAAGCGTGAGCTTTCTGGTTGCCTCACAGTATGTTTCTCGGAGTGGAAGACAGTTGTAAGACAGTCACTTTTGCGGATGGAATAACACAAGATTGCATTTGTTTTTAAATGGAGACATATTCTAAACATCTTTAGGGTTAGTTGTGAGCTCTCAAATGCACCAAACCGTGCGCGATTCAGATCACCGTAGCTCCCGCTACGTCAGTCAAAGCACAGCACCCCAAACCAGCCGCTCAGTCCGCGGAGCGCACCATGTCGCCCGCCAATGCGCCCTCACACATCAAGGACCCATGAAAATGCCATTCTGGAGGCGCAGATGTCCCTACGTGTAGTGGCGGTGCCCCTCTCGCCTTTGGGGTCTGTTTTGATGAGTTAACTACCGTGTTTGGTGATGCGGATTCAGACTCCAAGCTAGGATTTTGGCGAAGTCCCTCTGTAACAAACTGTACTACTGAGTTTCGGACTCCAATCTAGGATTTTGGCGAAGTCCCTCATAAACAAAACTGCACTACTGAAATCCGGCGAATCATCCACCGGACGCCTCGGCAGTCCTTCCGGAGCAAAATCCCCAGATGGAATTTTGTTACTCGTTCTGGTTAGTTATTCACCGGCAGTCGAACCGCGGCAAGCTCCCAGAGCCGTCGCGCACATCCCAACTTTGGAAGCTCATATCTCCCTCGTTACTTGTCCGATTCCGGTGAAACAACTTCCACCGGATTTAGCAACTTGTCAATTTTCAGGGGCATCAAACGACAAGGAATTTCATCTCTCTGGCGGCTTGTCGGCGCCTCCCGGCGCCGTACTTGGGCATGCAGAGGGGAAACAAAGGAGAAAATCTTCGACAGGAGGGAGATTTCACTCTAGATAACACAGATGGTGGTACTTCAGAAGAGGAGACTGAGGTTGCTCATGGTGGTGCTGTAGAAGAGGAGGCCAATCTTACTTCACTTGCTGTAGGTGATGGTGCCACTGTCCTTGGCACATGTGGTAAATTCATTGTACATTCTTTCCTTTTTTTTTGCGTTGTCCTAAGTCCTTTACTTTGCACTGTACCATGATTCCTAAAGCATTTCTCTACTTTCCTTGTGCAGGCATTGAAGATACCACTATGAAGACTGATTGGACTTGTACTCTCTACATGAAGTAGCCTGCAGGGTTGTAGGGAATGTGGTTGATGGGATTTTTCATTATTTTGTGCTATGTTTTGGAGGAATTCAATGTTTTCCTATCAGATTAAACATTGCATTTGAAGATATACTCCTGAAATGTTTTTTATGTACACAAAAATAATGCATATATGGTTCAACAACCTGAAATTCTTCCCTCCATCATGTGTTCATGTTGGCATAGCCTCCATGTATACATTACCTGAAGATTTCACATATTGAATAGAGAAAGCTACTACTTAACTCTAGTCTGCATCGTTGCCTCCAAACACGACAACCATGGACTGTACACAACCAGAATACTTGTCAACACTTGTCAGCTTTTACTTCTGGAACAACCTTAAATGTAATGAGAGGACAAGATGAATGGAGATGTCTCCAGGTTAAGATGTACTTCAGCACTTGCCTAGTAGTACCAGACATGGGTAACCTAATTGAAGACACGGAAGACAAATTCTACAATTCTTGTTCTGATTTCAAGGAGGACCCAAACAGTGAAAAACCTTGGCGTTCATGGTACAAGTGGTGGAGCACGGATGTGCTCAGTGTCTTACAACATTGGTTGGATTCACATGCTTTCACTACTAATGCATCTGTGGATTGTGAGTAATGTGCTGGGTCTCTGTGTAATGTAGTGGGCTAAGGTACCATGAATTCTTTGTGTTTTGTATACCCATGAAGTTTGAAGCAAATGTCACCATTTATGAAGCAGAACATTCCTACTATACCAGGCACAAAAGGAATGAAGACATATGGTAAACAACATTTGTACTATGCATTTCAGACGTACACTTTTACCAAAGTCATCAGGAAATACCTGGCACTACATTATTGATCATGATACTACTTCATTTTACAATATAGCACTGCACAACTATTCTTCGTCTTGTTTAGGGGTTGGTACATGAGATCTATATGGTTTTTAATGCTTATCTACAAAAATGGCTGGCATATGAGTATTTTATTTTGTCTTATGATATGCAGGTAATGCAAGGCATCTTTGTTTTTCTTTAACAAAGGAAAATGCCTCAGATAACAAGTCATGCAATCCATGTGTGCATTCAGTGTTGATGACAGCACAACATCATATACGTGTCACATCCTTTTTCCCCAGAGTGGGTCCAGATGCACCCATGGCTGGAAGTGAGGAGGCAACCACAAAGTATGGGCATATTGCGCTGGCAAAGCCAGGCGCCAATGCATCACATATGGGTCTTGAGGACATTCGTTGGTCTTTGTGTCCCATGTCTGGTTGTTCACCTGCCACGCTGCTTTTGCCTCCTCCGCAATCATTGGAGGGGGGGGGGGGGAGGCTGGATGATGACCCCTAATGCATCCACTCAAGGCTCTGTTGGATGAAACCACCATCTTGCAGAGGCGGCAATGGAAGACATGGAAACACCACATTGGGTAACCAGGAACAAAACTTTGGGCAGGCTTGTGTGTGACAACGAGTGACTAGACTATCCAATGTGCTTTTAAACTGAAAAATGATGTACCGGAATGAAATTTCTTCTGGTGGTGTACCAATTCAGCAATACAACCGATCATCCATGCGTAGTGCACATATTTGTGTATCAAAGCCCTGGTGTGAAACAACAGATGCAAAGTTTTTCACTGCAATTGTAAGGTTGTACGAAGATGACAGGTCATAGGTTCTATTGTTATGCATTCATTTCCACAACATTTTTTCAGTTAGGGAGCATGCCTCAAACCATGTACTTTTTTGCTATCAACATGACACTTTTGAAGATGGGTTTAGACTGATATCCACATCCCGTGCCAAAGCTTTTGGTTGAATACAATGTTCGTGTCCTTGCATTGATGGTTGTGTTTGGTTCGTATTCATCCATTGCCAAATTCCATTTGGTATAAAATGGTACATTTCCTAGTTACTTCCCATAGCAGTAAAAAATTCTCACTCATTAGCTTCTCGTTGCTTTTGAAAAATGCATTGATATCTAGGGCATTCTCTGCAGAGCGTGGATACCTACAGTATTTTGTGTGACCACTTGGACATACTAATGTCAAGTTTTGTTTTTGTATGATATGTGAGACATTGCACCCCTAATCATTTGGCCCTTGATCACAACTAATAGTCGGGTGGGCTACCTAAATGCCACAAATTGGTTGGGGGTTGAACCCTTCCCACTAGGAGAGCGAATACAGATGCAGATGCCTCCACCAGAGAGTGAAGAAAGATGAAAGATGATGTCTGAAGCAAGGATCCCAAACCAAGATGTCTTAAAGAGAAAAAAATGGAAGGAATGTGTCTAAAAAATTTTGAGATAAAAATTTAAACTTTTTGCAGATATTGGATGCAAAACTGGATGGATTCGTCCGGATTCAGATTACAAGAAGCTTAGGCATTTGGGAGGAATGTGTCTAATCCCAATTTTCATGCCAGGCAAGGTGGAAAATGGCACAGCGGATAGCCAAGTAGGTTGATTTTTAGGTTGGAGGCTCCGAGAATAAAACACAACAAGGAAAAAATGATCTAAAAGTTAATCCTGGGATGAATTCTTGGGTACAACCTAGCGTGGCGAAACATAAGGCCATGAAACTTTTTATGAGGAGTTAAACATTGCTCAATAGTTTTATGACGGAGGAAGTTGGAGAAAAAACCCTTGTGTTCAGGATCCACAGAATATGTGCGATAAGAAACGGAGATGGGGTGAAAGGTTATCTGACTCATGACATCCTTTGTACTAAGATTCAGAGGCAGGTGAGAGGCAAATTTTGACATCGAGAGGCCCAGACACATGACCCTTTCAGATATGTTTGTTCCCAGTTATTCACATAAACATGTATGTACCTTAAGGAGCAGATAGGTTGAGTGAATGGCTATGTATGCCGGCAGACATAGCCATTTTCTCTGCCTATCTTCAGGTAGACCAGAATATGGCTTATCTTCATCGACAACAACTGATATCATTTCCATATGTGGATAAAGAGAGAATTTTGATCCCATTGTGGTTCTCCAAGAAAGAGGAGAACAAAGTCCCACTTGACTCCCTGAGTGGGAACAAGGAGAGAAGGCCAGAAGATTCCAATTCCTCCTTTGGTTTTAGCAATTACAAAATCTGAGAGGGACTAGAGTAAACTGAGAATAAGACAAAACTATTCTTGACCTCCACGATAGGGGTGCTGCAGAAAGAGTCTCTACTGAAATCCTTGTAGGCTTCGCCAAGGTGGAAAAGTATCGTGTCGAGCCATTTGGAGACCGAGTAGGATGCCCCCAACCCCACAATGCGATCCATTGTTTCGTCCAAGTTTTCCGACATTTGTGCTCCCGGTTTGGGACAAAGCGTACGCAAATTGTCTTGAAGACTCACAAGAAGCGTCGTGCCCTGCTCTTCCTACAGCTTCAGCAGATGCTTCCAGGCTTCATATGGCCGTGCAACACCACTCCGGGGATCAGCGGGATCCTCTCCATGTCCCACCAGGAAAAACTGTCAAAGAGAATACCCTTTTGGGTCTTGGAGCATCCGCACAAGGGTGTCGTAGGCTATGAGGAGCGTCTGGTCACTTGTGCCTGCTGTGGGGAGCTCAAGGAAGCAGCCATCGAGCCTGTGCTCCTTCGTCCAATAAAGGAACAATTCCTTCCATGTAAGAAAGCCACAGTTTCCAAGAGTGGTTGACGTGAGATCACGATGAAATCCCAAGCGATCTATGTCCTGCCACCTCACTACCACATACATGGCTTCGTGTCCACTGGAGGAGCGGCCCTCATTGTTACTTGGGCGACCGTCGCGATCGACGCGATTCCCATTGCTTCATTGAAATTTTGAGGTTGTACGTACGGAGGTGTCACACAGCCCTTCCTCACTGGCCCTAGGACGTATTCTTGGGCTGGCTCTCATGCCCCCAGGCCGTCCTTAGGGTGGGCTGGCGGCTTCCCTTGCGGAACGCTGCTCTCCCCCTCTTTGCCTCTTCACTTCTCCTTGCCCTCTAGCTTAGCTCCAGCGGTATCAAACAGCCTGGATGACCTCAAAGGCCTTGCAATGGAGGGATGAAGGCACTCCTTTGGCGCAACAAGCCCCTTCGGTCCTTACGGAGTCAACGCTTTCCCTCAAGGCTTTTCAGGTGCAACTTTGCGGGCCCGGATCCATCGGCTTGTGCAACCAATTTCCAGAAACCGTGCAAAGTTTTCAAGCTTTCAAATGCAACTTGAATTGCTCAAAACGGTCATCTTTTCAGTAAGCTAGCCATTAAACACCATGGCAGTAGCTTTTTGCCAAAAAAGGTCCAAGTGTCTAAGAGTCATGGGGAAGAGTAAGGCTTAGATTTTGAGCCTCTTTTGGCATGGCCAGAGAGTGAGAAAGCAAGGAAGTAAGGCTCACCAACCTTGCTCACTTGCTCGCTGCCACGACCAAGGGAGAAATCACCCTTTGCTTAATCCTTCCCCTCGGTTTTTGCCCTTTTCCCCTTTTCTTGCCTATGGAACTAACTAAATACATCCACTAGTAAACCCAGACCAGGTATGAGTGGCAAAGCACACAAGAAGAGTAGAGAAATTCCAATGTTGAAAGTGAATTCCACCACAAATAAATCTAGTGTCATCCATGCCAATGTAAGGAGTTTGAAGTGGCCGATGAGGGTTGAGGGCATGGAAGCATGCCAAGAGGAGTCAGGCAGCCTGAGAGCAATGTCACCATGCACTCCCGCAAGAGCATGTAGTCTCAGTTTGGATCTCCACTGGTCTCGACATCACCATGCCCTGCACACCTGAGGACACATGTGTGAGAAAACCAAAGGACATTGATTAACACATGCGGCTTCCTTTGGAGTCTCATGCACCGTTAATCAAAGCTTGACATTTGCACTACCTATCATGGTGTGATCTTCAGTGAGAAATGTCAGTTTCAGAGTTTCTTGCAATATCAGCACCCTGTGTTGCATTTCCTAAAAAATTGTCTTGAAGAATGTATTTTGGCTGTAAAGCGAGGAATGTCGAGCATGGCGGTGCGCTAGTTTCTCAGGATTTCTCCTCCTATCCACCATACACTATGGTTTTAAGATAGATACATCATCCTCCAACCCTTGGTGTTTTGGTGTACCCTTGAGAAGTCTCACAGCGCCCTCCTGGTAGCAAGACTGCTACTAGTTTCTAATGTTTCTGCCATATGGTTTTCCGAGCAGTATTTGGACGAATGTACAAAATAATTGTAGAATTGAATGAATGTGTGTAGTACCATTAATAGAAGAAAAAGAAACTTGGACAAGGAATGATTCCTCAGACTCTGTGAACTTAGCACAAGTACACGTATTTGTACGATTGGAATAGCCTAGGAATTCTCCTAGACTATCCTATGCATAGGGAGGTCATGATCACAAGCCAAGTTAAACATACTTCTTTCTCTGAAGCCTCCAAATAGGGACAACAATTGTACTAAATACTTGAAGTGTGTAGTACAACTCCCAAAACCACCAGTGCCTCAATCCATAGAAAAAAAGCAGAGTTGTGGTTATTTTCATATGACTTCTATGATTGCCGCTGATCGCACCACCTACTGGAGTCATAGCCATCCGACATGTCCTAGCTTATGAACACGCATCCAACCTTCATCCTCAAACACACATAAACCTCAATAAACCTTGCATCATTCAAAAAAAGTTTAACTAAGGGCGCTTGGGCATGAGTATGAAACAAAGTAGCTTGCCTTGTTAGAGTAAATAGAGTGATCTTGCCTAATTTCCAGAGGTGCACCTCCCATTTTTTCCCATTTGTAATTCTTGTTTCTGCATCAAAATGCCTAGTTCTTTGAAAAAAAATCACACTTGTTTCATGGATGAAAATTTGTTGGTTATTCTATACCATACCGATGTTGAAAAAGGAGGGCATAGACCCAAATTCATGCACTCCACAATCAGTGTATCAAAAAGTGTATTCCTACATCCATGGATTTCTCAATAATGTTAAACATGAATGCATCAGATTAGAACCCACAGATGGATTCCTTGTAAGACATGTAGAAAATAAGGGTGAAACATCTCAGATACCCATAAAACGCAAAGTGTGACTCTCATCTGGCCATCGTTTGGAAGAAAAGAAACGATCCGTCCATCGTTTGGAAGAAAAGCACCCATCCGCCCGTCGCTCTTTGGAAAGCAATCATCCACCCATGGTACTTTCACTTATCAAGGACTACCGATACCTGCGTTATATGTGTTGCACCGTGGGCACGCTGTTACCTTTTTTTCGTTTGAACTTCATTTTCGCGTTTTGTTTCCGCATTTTGTACAATGAGACGCTGCATGGCCTTGAATGCGACTATGAATGAGTACGCATATATACATAAATGATTGGTTTGGCGGTCCTCTCGATCACGAACGGAAAGGGTGTGTGTTTTTCTGTAATAATAGAGTTCTTCCGGTGGCTTCGGTGATGCTTCTCATATGCCATGCAGACGTTAGCTACACACGTAAACAATACGACGGATGAAACACGGTCTGCATGCGCTGATGCCAGCCTGGCTCCCGAACCTACATGTGCGCAAACCAAGGTGCTCCAGTCAGCTCCGTCCCCTATTGCACATGTGTAGTGAATGCGGATTGGCTGCATAACCCGTCCATGTACGAGGTAGTTTTCCATGACATGCCTAGGCAAAAGTCAGATTCTGTGTGAGCGTGGACATTGGGTAGGGACCCCCCGCACCCAGTGTTCGTTCACTTTCGGATTCTTCGGTGCCAAATTCCGACGATGCCAGGGACTAGTGTGTTCACTGTGGAGCGTCAAGGTGGCGCTCTCTCTTCTAATCAAGCAAGGTGAGTCAAATTCCAGGGTACGTGAGCTATACATCGTGTTCAGAAAATGCCAATGTACCCATTCTTTGTGCAATGGTGCCCCTGATCCGGGGCAGTGCCCGGAGGGCGGAGGCGCCTGCATCCGCACGACCGGTGCGTACTGATTCCACACTGCCGAGGCACTGTGTCCTACAACTGCCGCGCTCTCATGTCAGCTAGGCCCACTTACACAAAGACGGGCAATCTCCGCTGGCCAGGGTAGATTGCCCGTGGCGTCCCATTTCCGAGTGCCACGAGCGCTACCTCCCCGTCATGTGGCCTTGCCTGCAACAGGCACGACAACGCTGTCTGGTCCTTCAGATCCAAGGCGGCGTAACCTTGGACGGACGAACCCACCGACGGCGGCGGGGTGGCGCCCCACCGGCGTGGTTGTGGCGCCTCCGGCTGCACCACCCGCCAAGCCGTCGCCCGCTGCACCACCCGCTGCACCACCCGCTGCACCACCCGCTGCACCACACGCTGCACCACCTGCTGCACGTCCCACTCCACGACGTGCTGTACGACCCTCTAGACCACCCACTGCACCACAAGCTGCACGTCACGCTGCACGACCCTCTGCATGACCCGATGCACCAGCCGCTGCACCACCCACTGCATGACCCGCTGCACCACACGCTGCACGTCACGCTACACGACCCTCTGCACAACCCGATGCACCAGCTGCTGCACCACCCGCTGCACGACCTGCTGCACCACCACCTCAGCCACGTGCGTATCGGCCTCCCGAGCACAGAGTTCCTCCAGCGCCAGATCCAGCTCAGCCCCAGAGTCCGGCACACTATGTTTTCAACTGTGACTCACGTGCCAAAGAAGAACTCTTCTTCTTGCTCAAGAGAGATCGGGACTGAGGACTGAGAAAGATGTTTGGAAGAAGAAGCTGCAGAGAACATGCGGTTGTTTTGGATGGAGCCACGCTCCCCAGACCAGACCGAGGCTCCACCCTATACACATTCCTGGACAAGGCACCATGTTCTCTGTCCTAGTGGCTCCACTGGTAATTTGTGTATGCCGTGATTTTGCTTCTTTGTACATCATGCTGTGGTGGATGTCCGCATTTGGCGATGCGCCATCTTTCTACTTGATCACGCAGATGGTGCCATTTTTTGTTTCCTAATTGTTCTCTTTGCACAGTTTCCAATCCTCTCTTGTTTGAAGTGAATGCTAATGAACTTTCTGTCATGTCCTTGTACAAGTATGTCAAACAGCTCCCCCGAAGGCATGACAAAGAAAACAAAGGCCGAAGGTGACTAGCTCGTGGAGGGTAGAAAGTACCGGAATATGGTTGTCGGCAGGGCGGAAATCAAGGACCACGCGGAAGCAAACCGTTTCAAGCTAGAGTGGGTGCGCAGCGCGCCTGGACTGATTGATGTACACTGTGTGGAGGCCTTCAGACGGGGCTACGCATGGAACATATGCGCAGTTGCATCTTCGAAGCTGGGGGCGGTAAAACTGTCCCATGTGACGAAAGGCCTCTGCTCCACACCGACTATTGACCGTGGGAGTCCCGCGTGAATCACCAGGTGAATAGCACGCCACATTTCATCCCAAATGGCGCGTGATCCGACAACAACACCGGCCATGCTGAGAGCCATCATCAAGGAAGCCGCGGGTATTCAGGTGGCAAACTGTACGCTCTACCGTGCACGATCATTGGCCCAGGCCCAACTGTTGGCACCAAGGCCAAATCGTGGGCTTTGTTTCCGACGCTGTGTCAAGAGGTATGTCCCGTCGCCGGTCGCGCATGGCTGTCCACCTGTCTTCTCACTTTAGTGTTTCAAATTTCAACAAATGACATTTGTGGGCGTGCAGCTGAAACGCATTGATCCGGCAACGCGTGCCGTGGCGGAGATGGATGCACAGATCAAGTTCAAATGGGCGTTTGTGGCACCTGGAGCCACCCGCCATGGCTGGTACTATTCAAGGCGCATCATGATAATGGATGTCACCTTCCTAAAAAACGACCACAAGCAAGTGATGCTGGTCGCTCAGTTTTTTTACGCAAACGACCATGCATGCCCCATTGCCTGGGCACTCGTGTCAAGTGAGAACGAAGGAACGTGGATGTGGTTCTGTGAGCAGCTGGCATGTGCTTACCCCACAGCGTGTTCTGTAGGTGCAGTGATAGTGTCTGACAGAGAAGTTGGCCTGGCGAAGGCTCTGGTAAGACTCTCGCCAGGCGCTACGTACACGTATAGTGCCTAGAATCTGCGGAGGAACATCCAGGAGAAGTCCGGCAAGAAGGCTGCCTGGGCGTGGAAGTGCGCACAGGCAGTGACCCACGAGGAGTTCCACCGAGCGACACGCCACCTGCAGGCAGTCAGCGAACGCGCAGCCAACTACCTCATTCGAGGCCAAGACTGACCGGGTGTCATACCTCTACAGAAGTGGACGTCATACATGTGCCCTGTTTCTAGGGAGGAGCACATCACCAACAACTCGTCTGAGTCTCTGAACGCCCATGTGAAGTCCCTACGCAAGTTGTACCCCTTCTACTGCTTCCTGCAAGTGTACTATTTTGTGCAGGGCATCATGGCACAGCGCCGCGAGCAGATTGCCAACTGCAACGAGACTCTTGCCCTGGCTCCCTTGAAACGCCTGCTTTACAGTTGTGTAGTTGCACACGACTACGATGTCATCATGGAGGGGTCGTCCACAGCAATGGTTCGTGGCCCAACCAACATTCACTGGCACGTGGAAACGTGCCTGCGGACGTTGTGAGTTTCGTCGGTGACGCGAGTTCAGCCAGCCATGCCAGCATGCATGTGCCCTCATGATGGAGGTGGGTGAAGACCCGACTGCGCACGTGAGCCCTGGGTAGACGGTGAGGTACTCGAGCCTCACGTACGCCAACCCCATGCCGTCACTCTCCGCATCCGGACTCCATCAACCTGTACCATCTGGCTGGGGGCAACCAGGTCCGCGGCGGGGCCGTGGTCGGCCCAGGACTGCCCGCATTGAGCGTGCGCTGCTCCAGAAACGCAAATTCATCTGCCCCAAGTGTGGCCGTGAGGGTCACACAAAAAAGAGATGTTCCAATCCTGCTGCACCTCGGCCTCACGAAGCAGCAGCAGCGCTACGAGCTGATCGTGACGCAACAGCAGCAGCAGCAGGTGCACGTGTAGAGAGAGAAGAAGGGGCAGGGAGAGGAGAAGGGACAGGGACCGACGACACTGAGGCCTCGGACTACGACCCTGAAACAGATCCCAGGAGGTCCTCGACAGACGAGGAGGTTGGTGAGGCAGCAGCAGACGACTTCGACGACGATGTGTCTGACAGTGGCAGTGAGGAATCTTTGGGGTATGCGGCAGAGCCAGAGAACGGATTGCTCACATAGGAAGAGCACGATGCTGAAAGTGCCAGACTCATGGAACAGTATGGTGGAGTGGAAGAGGACGCAGAAGGCAACGCAGGAGAAGAGGTGCAGGAGACGATGCAGGAGAAGAGGACGCAGATGATGAAGCAGAGGAACACATGGAGAGCCATGAAGTCAGAGGCATGGATGCACTTGGGATTTAAGGTGATGTTTTCCATGAATCATGTCAAAAGGTCCATGTGTACATGTCCATTTCCTGTCAAAACCCTGAACACTCTGCGAAATACAATTTCATGTCACTGTGCAGGAGTACATGGGAATGTTCCTTGGCCGCAAGCCTGCTCTGAAAGCACATCCAAGTCCTGGGCGTACAGTGTGCTAGGCATGAGCAGTGGATGGCCAGAGTCTGTGATGACCAAGCTAGAGTGGTTGTGTTAGAGGGGGGTGTGAATCCTAGACCATTTTTACGTTTGAAAAGAGGTCTGATGTTCATTCAATAACATTCTCAACTCTACGTTCATGCTATGGTCAAAGTGGAAAAGAAACATTGTGTGTACGTGAACTTGTCGTAATAGTGTACCAAGAAAGACATGTACTTCAGCGTAGTGAGACAGAGAAACCCTATGCTTTCTGACAAAGTATACGAGCAGGGAACAAAGTAATTTGTAGTTCTCTCGAACATTTGCACCAAGTCTCAATGGAGTGTACCCTATTCCCAACAGCATTACCTATGGTCACACTCATTCATATGTGGAGCTTGCACATGTTACTTACTGTCGAGGTTGCACACAGAATGGAGGCGTTTCAAGGTCAGGCTGTATTACAGCACGTGCCCTGAACCCTTTGACATGGGAGCTCTATCTGAATACACTCCAGAATAAGTGTTCTATGATGCTCTTCAAGAAGTCGACGATGGGATCGTCATTAATCCCGATCATCCACAGGCTGCTGGCAGTACTGTCCACTTGTGCCCCATGTATGACATCATTGGGTGGATCCACACGCTCCCCCTACGAGTGCAGTAGTGGGTTGTGAACGGAAAGCCTGGTCCATTAGAGTAATATCTATGCTGCATACACTTGTCTTGCAAACGTTATCCGAACCTTTGGTTACAAACATCATGGACTGGTGGAAGAATCGGGTTGGTGCTTGGTATGCTTGCCAGGTCAGAAGACACCAGGCACATGAGAACAAAAAGGAATGGAAACATACATTGCCTACCGGGTACAAGATGGATAGAATGATGTCTACTTAAAACATTCCTGCCCAATAAGGTCAGTTTGGATACTACACAAGGTGGTAGGCACACATATCCAACTGTCACATTCGCCATGCCCAAAGCTGTTATTGACCACGACATTCTTTCGCTGTTTTTCACGATCTGCAGCACTCATTTCTTACTGATGTGTCGCACCTGTCATAAGCGTGTTAAGTGAGACTGGAAACATACAAGAATACCCGGTATTTGAGGTATAAAATTTCATGACAAATAAGAAATCTACCCGGTCCTTCACTAACCTAAGTGGTTTAGAGTCTGGCACACCATAGAGGATCCGGATGGACCCAGGGCTGCTAGTGTGGTGGGCACCAGATAGGACGACAATGTGGCAGCTTCACACACATGGTGTGGCACATGTCGAATGGATCACTTGGAAGACTGGGATTGGTGCTTGGTGGTGCTTTCCAGGTCAAAAGACACCAGGCAAATGAGATGAAAAAGGTATAGAAACATACATCACCTACCAGGTACAGGATTTATAAAATGATGTCTACTTATAACATTCCTGCCCAATAAGTTTAGTTTGGATACTACACAAGGTGGTATTCACACATATCCAACAGTCATATTCGCCATGCCCAAAGTTGTTAGTGACCAAGACATACTACCGCTATGTTTCATGATCTGCAGCACTCATTTCATACAGATGTGTCAGACCTGTCATATGCGTGTCAAATGAGACTGGAAACGTACTAGAATACATGGGATTTGAGATAATAAATGTCATGACAAAATATGCAATGTACCCGGTCCTTCACTGGCCTAAGTGGTTAAGAGTCTGGCACACCATAGAGGATCCGGATGGACCCAGGGCTGCCAGTGTGGTGGGCACCAGATAGGATGACAATGTGGCAGCTTCACACATATGGTGTGGCACATGTCAAATGGATCACTTGGAGGAGGCCCCAAGTTCTTGGAGTCACAGAGGCTCTTGATCTTGTTCCACACGACGCACGCATGAAACTGGTCCATACAGGGGTGTGGAGGAAGGATTTCTCCCCATGGAACAACTTGAGGAGCATCCAAATGTCCTCCCCATCACTGGAGCTGCGGCATGGGACAACCTCAGAGCTTGAGCAGATCCGAAAAATACATGCTTGCACGTGAACAACTTTCCCAATGAAGTAGAAGAAAAAAACATGGAAGTCGGGACTTATGAACTTCTCATGGTACCGCGGTTCATCCTTGAAACGCGCCTGTTACATTCTTTGTCATGTCAAATGTTTCACGGTCTACAATCTGGCACACCACAGTGGGTCCGGATGGACCCATGGCTGCCAGTGAGGCGGGCACCATGCAGGACGGCGATGGGGCGGTTTGACACCCATGAGCTAGCACATGTTGGATGGGTCAGCAGGACAAGGGCCGAGTCCATTTCAGTCCCACATGCGCTTGATGTTAACCCACCCAACCCACACATTGTACAGGTCCATGTGGCAGGCATCGTCAACAGCACCCGCCCATTTATCCAGCGGCGGCAATGGACGACCCTTCAGCGACAAGTGGTGCGAGGACGCCATGGCCGGGTATTGAATTGAATGTAATGAACGTCAACTTGCACATGCTGTGCACTTAGCTTATCAACAAATATTTTGAGCTCGGTTCATACAACAGTTGGGCTCCCGCACCTTTTTGACTACGTCACATCAAATGTGAACGTTGTCGCCAGCGTCGAGGCGGTTGGCGTACTACCTTGTCAGCGATGCTGACGAGGACCTGCTCGGATGTCACTAGCGGCGTGATGCCATTCGTTGGAAACATATCCGATGACACGTGTGTAATGCCTTCACGCACTAATAGCATTCATGCAAATGGTGCACAAACTTGCAACATTTCACGTTAAACCTAGGGCCGAGACAACATGGTTTGTGCAGAGCAATTTTTCAACAAGCTGCATCTTCCGAACCTCTGCCGGTAGTTTGGCGATGTACTGGTGCTTGGGCACATGGGTTCTGCTCCGTCACTATTCACGTGTGAGCGAATAGTGCATGGGCTACGGAGCTATTACTTTGTCTCGATTCCTGGATGGGTAATGTTTTTTACCGCGTGGGGGGCTCGTTGCTTTCTCGCTCGGCATTCATACCTGCGTTGTTTCCTGCGGTCCATTGATACCTGCGTTATATCGTACGTGACTTTGGTATATGAGCTATATAGTTCCAAAAACTGGGTGTATGGTGAACGAACCCAAACAATAAAGGTTTTTCTATGAAATACATAAGTTTTGGTGAAGGATTGATGTTCACTTTTCTGTTCACTTCCCAATACATATATTTGTACATAGTTTGGAATGTGAGGTGATTGGTTACGTATGGAAAAATCTGCTTCTTCCAATGGCTCCCATAATGTTGAACTTCAACAGCCTATAAGTTGCTTCAATTTTATGGTGTGATTGGGGCCATTGGCATCTTGCAGTAAGCTACAAGTAAGTTGCTTTTCCTATAGGTACAGATATTGTGAAGTTGTAGGCGATGCGAGTCACTGGTAGTTACACTATTCAATTGTGTGCAGTGGAAGGGGCAGATAGGTCACAGTGGCTCTCTAAGTGTTTGGATATTTGCTTGTCTTGTTAGCAAGATTACAAAGAAATGACTTTTTTTTAGGCTAATGTAGAAGTATATGTGCTCAGGCAAGAACCAGCTGATGAGAAAAACATTACCCTTGCTTGCAGTTGTTCTCGGGTGGAGCCAAGAACAATTTGTGAAGCTCCCTAGGTTTTTCTGGCATGAAAGAGCCTTCATTTATCTATGCTAGCCCTAGCACAACTGGATTATGCATTTCATGGTGTGTGCCATCAGGTTCACCCCAACGGCATGAACACCACAAGTGTGTTTCTTACTTGTAGGGTGGTGGAGTGGGTGGACTAACTGCTCACCCCACATATGATTAGCAACACGCGCACATTCATCGTTCACTCTCCTTGGTTCTTACTTTATTTGGTTCCATCCTTGAACCAGAGTGCAATCCCACCTCAACCTGATACGGCCACCTGAGATTGTAAGGGCACGCTGTATCTTTTTGTCGCCACTGTTGTCCAGGGAAGTCTATGCAATTAAATATGCAGTCAATGAAGAACTATAGTGCTTTTTGGCGATGACTAAAGTGGTGTTGCGTTCCATCTTGGAGAGTTTTTTTAGTATGAGTGTTTTCATCGAACACTTTTGGAGTGATGGGGAAATCTGAAACGAAGCTCAATGAGACATCTCATCATGGTTCAATTGGCAATTGAAGTAGTTGGAGCAAGACCGATGGTTGAGTTTGTACCGCTAGAAAAAAAAACACATAGATTTCTAGAGCAGATTGAGACTTTAAGATGAAAAATCCACAAAAAATAAAACTTGGTAAGCTCTTCATAAGGTGCTTCATTGCCAGAAGTGCCCTTGTAGGCTGAACTCATGGTAATCCTTTCGATAGCATGCGCCGATGTTCCTTGTTCAGGTGCATGAACCTTGTCTGCCAACAAGGTATGTCGAATCATAACTAGGCACCATTGAACCCTCTGTGTTGCTCGTAACCACATGTGAAAAGTTGTTCTATGCAAGGACCTTGCTTGATTTGAAGCTTGTTGATCTTGGCCGTCAGATTTGGCCTGTGACTGAGCGAATTTACCAGACTTGCCGTGAGAGGCTAAATTTTCAAGTCATTCTGAGAATCTGATTCAACATTTTGGATACGTACCATAGTCAGAGCTGACAGTTAAATTTCAGGTAAAATTCTTGTATTTCAAATGCGTGCACAACTGTGATGATTTCTTTCTTGTGCACGAACTTGCCGGATTCTAGAATGCAAATTTTCTGCAGACATACATGCAACCAGCTGCTCCCTTGTTTTTTTTTTGTATTTTAGCAGAACTACTCTTATTGCTTGGTTGGATACATCTGTATGAAGGATTTCCATGATTGCTATGTTTTCCAATCAAAATATAAGTCATGAGGTTTGACAGTTCTTCATAGAGGCAAGTTTTCCTGTTGATTGCCTCCTTGACTCCATTTGTTTGCCTCTTCATTCAGCTTGGTGAGGGGTACTAAAGCTCAAGAGTAACTTCCTTAAAATTTACATCAATAGGCATAGAAATCTTAAAACAAATCTAGCTTTTGCACAATTTTTTCTTCATCATCCAGTCACGATTTTGCAATGGCAGGCATATGCACCTCCTTGACATGGAATCCTGAAGGAAGATTTTCGGAGTTCATCACAAAGCTGCCCATGGATTTTGGCATTCACGCTACTTGTTTAAACACGACAACTCTCACAAATACGAAACAGCAATCTCCAACATAGAATATCTCTTGTGAGGCTCGGGACTATATCAGTAGTTTCATTAATGGATGTGACCACTCCAATGTTTCTCATTTTTTACTTCTTTCAAATATGTACATTGAAGTTTGAGGGTTAACATGATTATTGAAGCCCGTACTCCAACTGGGATCATGGAAATTTTAGATAAACCACATTGAAACATTTCCAGTTATGCTAGATATCGCCGAGTTCCACTGAAGTCAAATGTTGGTAGTCCTATTGCTGAATCTGTGGTGTGAGATTCATAGAATGGGGAGCAGTTACTTGGGATTTTGGTTGTTTCACATCCTTTGACATCATGTAGATGAAATACCTTGGTGATCTTTGAACTCAGCCACAATGAGTCATGAGCTCCTAGTAAGATCTGGTGAAAAGACCATGGTGATTATTATTGGAACTCAGTGCCATTGCATGATACGTTGCAGATATGAGCTTTTGATGTTATCATCTTAACGGTGGTGAATTTTTCTCAAAGATTTGTAGCTATTAAAGTTCACAGAATGGTCAATTTTTCTTTCTTTCTTTTTGAAAGAACTATGAATTCCATCTGATTGCACTAATCTGTCATTTGCTCCTTGTTTCTTCAATGCATGTTCTTCACATTACTTATAGCCAAATCTCGCGTTCATTTGAGTCCAGATGACTAGGGTGCTGACTACTTCTCGTAAGTCGATGCCCCTTGCTGCCTTGGAAGGCTGTTCCCCACTGCAGTGTGGAAATCAGCAAAGTGGCAAAAGCCATGCAGACACTTGTCTTTTCCTGTTGAAATCTCTTAATGATCTCCACACCTCCATTGCACCCATCGACGTCAAATGCGAGAGCACGAAGAAGATGAGCAAGGCCAGTTGTATGAGACCAATAAGCAGTCGACCGTAAATGGAACATTTACGATCGTGTAGCCAGTTTTCACTTGTGAACATCATATGCTCTTAAACACTTGCAAAGGTGAAACCACTTGTTTTCCAATAGAAGTGCTTAGTAAGTTTCTTGAGTTTACTGTTGTTACCAATTCTTCCTTCTAGATCAGTTCCGTGGCACTCCTCCAATACCTTGCATTGAAGTTCCTTGTTAGGTAGTACAATGAAATGGCACGCAAACATTCTGCGCCCATAAGGTACCTCAAACCAGAACTTTCCCCTACCTCTGTCCCCATCCTTCATGCTTCTCAGAGCTTTGTCTGAAAATCCATTGAACATAATCATCTCATGTATGATGCAGCATGTACATGTTGGCCGTCATGTGTGGCCTTAGACTGTCTGTTTCTGCTGGACGTTTTGCAAAACGTCTAAGAAAAAAATATTCTTAGACGTTTTGCAAAACGTCTAAGCAAAAAATATTCTTAGACGTTTTGCAAAACGTCTGAGCCAATAAAACCATGTACATGTCAGGCATCACGTGTGGCCTTAGATTGTCTGTTTTTGCTGGATTCGCCTTGTCATGTTAATACCTGATGTTTTTCTCCAGAAATTCAGATTCTTTGGTGTTCCATCGTCTAGTGTCAAAATTGGTTCTTCTGTAACCAACTAAACCTATCCGATATCACTCTCCCATCGTGTCCTTACAGTAAAAAAAGTCCCTTGGTGTGTCAAGACCAAGCGCATGGGGGAGTTGGCGGCCCCATACTTTGTTCGTGCTAGGGTCTCTTCCCCATCTGTCAAGTTGTTGCATGTCGTGATTCTAGCCATACTCAGTGCCGTTATTGCATGTGCACTGTTGGAATGATGCTCCTCACCATGGCAGGAGTGACTCCAAAAAAAGGAACACCAAAAAGACAAGCCTTAGTGGCTTAGTGGTTAATGGTGTCCACCCCTAGAGGCAGGGGCCCGGGTTCAAGTCCCACAAGATGAAATTCTGCCCTGCCTGAAGGGAGGTGGAAAATAGATGCCAGGAAGCTAGCTCAACCTCTATAGTTCCTCTTTAAGTTTCTAGAAGGCCAGGTGAGGGTCCAGGAAGGTGGCACACCTTCTAGAAGGGGTGACTTGTCCTACAAGGCATCTAGAGGTGTCTTGGTCTTCTGGACACCTTCCCTCCTACTAGAAGCAAGTTGAGGAATCTAGGAAGGGGCAGAAGCTTCTAGAGGAGGGAAGGGATGCCTTCTTAGGTGGGAAAAGGACAGCCTACCAAGGAGCACTCTAGAAGCCATAGAATCTGCTAGGAAGCTCCAAATCTGGCATGCTTTGGTGTTCTGGAAAGCTTAGATCAGTGGCTATAAAATGCCACTGCTTGTGAGCCTTGATCAAGTGTTAATTCCCATCCAATTGAGGCCAAAACTATTGCCTCACTCTCTGACCAGATTTTGCCATCCTTGGAACCAGTTGCCTCCA